>JAMWET010002459.1:0-18379 GCA_024036415.1 Prochilodus magdalenae
CTCAGTCAGAGAGCTGCTTATATCATAATCAAGATGATACATCTAATAACTTCATATTTCTGATCTACAGGTGTTCACTGTTATGAACTGACCCAGCCTGCTTCCATGGTGGTCCGTCCAGGCCAGAGTCTGACCATCGACTGCAAGGTTTCATATTCAGTTACAAGTGAGCATACAGGCTGGATCCGACAGCCTGCAGGAAAAGCTCTGGAGTGGATTGGAGAGATCACTAGTGGTGGGAGCCTTTATTACAGTGATAAACTGAAGAGCAAGTTCAGCATCTCCAGAAACACTGGAACCAACACAGTAACATTACAAGGACAGAATCTGCAGACTGAAGACACAGCTGTGTATTACTGTGCAAGACGCACACAGTGACACTGACTAATGTACACGCCTTACAAAAACCCAGAGTGAAGATGTACAATCTAGTCTTATGATTTTCAGTATGAATGGAATTTTCCATAATCTCTAGTGTCTATTATAATCAGGCGTACAGCACTAAATACTATAAATACATAAATAAATACATATAAACAGGATTAGACTTTTAATGAGCGTTACAGCAGGTTAACCCACATGATCTCCTGCTAACATCACAAATCAGTCTTTCATTTGGTTCTTGTTTCCGGGTACTAAGTGTATTACTGAGGCCTGACATTTACAGAAATGGATGTTGATCCCCATAAACTTTGGTTTTGTTCTCTGGACAATGATGTTCTGAACTTCAAGTAGCTTCTGGAAGTGTGAGAGCTCTCCAGAAGTTTGTTGACCTGTCTGGAATTTTCTAGAACCTCAGAGAACTGTTTAGAACTTTCTAGAACTGTCAGGGATGATCCAGTAGTACACCTAGCACTACAAATACAGGTGTGTTAAAACAGCCAGTTCAGTTGATGCTCCAGCTGAGTGAGAGGATAGTGGATACAGAGCTACAGGTAATTTAGAGGCATCAAGAGGCTGCAGCATCCGGCAGATGCATTCTGCTATGTCTGTGACCAGTTTATTAAGACCAGAGTGAAAAAGTACTCAGTGAAAGCCTCTGCTAAGATGTGCGAGGCCTTTAAAGCAGACTTCTGCATGCCTGTCGGGGGTCATGAGGTGATAGAAATAATTACGTGGCATCTAGTATGGCTAATCAGTTTTCAGGGGAGGCCATTGACCATCCAGCTGACCACTGATGAAGGACTAGAGGATGACCAACACTGCACTGTACAGCAGCAGATGAGTTATCGCTCTGACTGTACATCTAGGTGGTGGTACATCAAGGTGGACCAGCAAGATCGGAGTGTCCAATAGCGTGGACAGTGAGTGGACACAGTGTTTAAACACTCCAGCAGCACTGCTGTGTCTGATCCACTCACACCAGCACATCACTTAGTATCACACCACTACCACCTTAGTGTCACTGCAGTGCTGAGAATGATCCACCACCCACATAATACCTGCTCTGTGGTGGTCCTGTGGGGGTCCAGATCATCAGAAGAACAGGGTAATAAAGTATACAGAGAAACAGATGGACTACAGTCTGTACCTGTAGAAGTACAGAGTGCTCCTATATGGTCAGTGGAGCTGATGGAATGGACAGGGATGAGAGAGTGTACCTAATAAAGTGCTCAGTGAGTTTATATCATCTGGAAAACAATAATTCATTCATTTCCAACAGACCAACAGGATCAATACCTCATCACATATTAATACTAATATTACAGTCTGAGGTAATATCATTTAGATATCAGTATTTGTCTCTGGTTTGTTTCCATGTGTGCTGGTGCAGAAATGCTTCATGAATGATGATCATGTGCTACAGTGTCATGTATGCTCCAGTAGGGGGCGCCTACAGTCTACTGTTGAATTAAGTCACATCACTGACTGGTAATGTAAATTCCACATCAAAGCTCTTCTGTACATATGAAGCTGAGACAGTGAGTGTGGAGAAGAACCTGCAGGTCTAAGAGAACCAGCAGAACCATGTTCTACACATCTCTACTGCTGCTGCTGATGGAACATGTAGGTCGGTCTGGACTTTCAGTGAAGATCCACATACATGCACTCAACACTTTTAACATGTTAACCTGCTGTGAAGGTGTTGCTCTCTCTCTCCTCATCGTGTGGATGGGGAGGGTTGGTTGTTTGGGTTATTGCATCTTCATGACCAGCTCTTTCAGTTATTTAATTTCCAGTTCATTTATCAGCATCATGAACAGAACTGCATGAACAGAAACCTGCTCCATAGTCTCCAAAACTGAGTAGAACACTGAATCAATCTGTGTGTAATTTTTTTATGAAACTGATGGTGTCACGGGACAGTCAGGGGACCCAAGTGTAGAGGGGAAGAGCCGTGGGGAGCGGGTATAAGGTAAACCCAGAGAGGGTTTTATGTATATGTAATAGAACACAGAGTGTCTTTATGTACAGTTGAGGGAATGTCGCTGCTGGCTGGATTCGAAACGGCAAACCTGTTCTCTCCAACCCGATGCACTACCACTGTCCCACCAGAGACCACTAGTGGAAGTGTGAACTGCACTCCGTTTCAACAGTGAGGGGAAAAGAGCGGGAAACTTCAAACAAAGGGGACGCCAATATGGCGTACGTAGCTCAAACAAAGGAAAGCTTAAACCGAACAAAAACAACCTGAAAAGGAGGAACAAGGAGTCACTAACAAGACCTCCTTTATCTCTAACCTTGTTTAAGGCCTCAACACCCTTTTAAGGCTTTCTCTTTTCTCTCCCCTTTCTTTTCTTTTCTTTTCTGCTCCAGTACCTTACCGGCCACACTGAATCAAAGGTGTGACAAAGCAGTGTTGCCTGCCACACCCTTAAATCCAGTAGCGCCAGGTGAGCCTGATTGGCACTGAATACCCCTGGGAACTCAGGGACATTATCATTACTCTCTTCAAACACTAGGGGGCGATCAGTGACGATCTTTTCCTTAATGCAAAACACTGTATAATCACTGGAAGACAATATTATTAAACTCTTATTGGTCAGAGAGTGTATATGTAAATCTATAATCTGTATTCTGGGCTTTACATAAATATCAGTTCACCTAAAGCTCGTATTACTTCATACCCTAGAAGTGAGTTCATAACTATCAGCTATCAAAGAGCTTCATTATGGGGTTTAGAATTGTTCCGTACTGCATTCTAATCCTGATATTAACACACGGTAGGTTCATTCTTATCTATCCTGTTTCCTGACTGTGTGTTTTAGCAGCTTTAGATTGTTCTTAATTGATACATGCTATATTTTTATTAGATACTGTAAGTGATGAGATCCGACTGGACCAGTCTCCTGCTGAGGTGAAGAAACCTGGAGAAGCTGTGAAGATCTCCTGTACAATAAGCGGCTTTAAAATGACAGACTACTACATGCACTGGATACGACAGAAACCAGGGAACGCTCTGGAATGGATGGGGAGGATGGACACTGGCTCAAATTCAGCAACATATGCAGACTCCATGAGAGACCACTTCGTAATGACTGAGGACGTTTCCACAAGTACACAGTTCTTACAGGCCAAGAGTCTGAGAGCAGAGGACACTGCTGTGTATTACTGCGCTCGAGAACCCACAGTGATGGAGCTGATGGAGCAGCTGTACTAAAACCACACACACACACTCACACAAACACACGCTGAACAGAATGAAGCTCTGTCTGTACTGTAACCATGCCTACACTGTGCAAACATACACTAATATTACAGAAGACCTGAATCATATTTCATATTCCTGTTGTTTCCTTCAATAATGGCTCATACAATAGAGATTATTAATGAGCTGGTCCACTACAGTGACAAGAGTGTGTAAAGCTGCATCCCAGCACAGACTAGCACCTATAACACATGTGCACTTTGCAAACCAGCACCAACACCACCAACACCACCAACAACACCACCACCAACACCAACACCATCACTCACAACTAATAGTGTCTCTCTTCTTATTGGGAGCACGGTGCCTCCCAGAGCCTCTGTGCATGGCCACTATGCCTGGCCATGCCTCATATACACAGTCTAAATCAAACTCATCTCGAATTTGAACACTAATACCACCCAGCCCACTGTCCACAGTCAGCTACTGAAAATCCAGCTAAGCTAAATAGGCTAAGCTAAACCAACAAGCTGCTGGTGTTCTCAGAACAATGGACTGTCCACTCCAAAGTCCTGACCTCAGGATCATTGAATGTGTTTACCATTACTAGGAGCACAAGGAGCTGAAAAACCTATTTTCTATAATATAAAGTTACATGAATTATGTGTTAATATTGGATATTTAACATTACAGTAAGATTTGGACCCACTGACACAGACAGCATACAGACTACATCTCACTCTGAGTGATGCTGTGAAATGAACTCCCTGGTGTTTTGTTCATGTTCCAGTAGGGGGCGACCTTCATTCATGAAGCACACCTGCCTATTGTACTACTACAGTCAATCTCCCACATCACTGAGCTGCTATGCAAACCCTTATGCAAGCTACTGACCTACCAGAAAGCAGCTCATCCACTATCAGTATTGTGGTTATGAGGAGTTGTCTGCTGCATGAACAATATTAAAAATGAAAGCTTCTGAATATGAAGTATTGTTATGTTTGTAACAAATCTATATTTGCCCGTTTGCTATGCTTAGAATAATTCTATATATACTGTATATCTGGCACATCCATACACAGGCCATTACCCTATATGTCTATAGACAGTCTTTATAGGGCTTTAAATATGGTTAAGCTAATTATATAATACCCCATTATATAATAACATTAAAAATAAAGCTTGTTGCCTTGAAATGTTGACATATTGATCTTTAGTAATGCATTTGTTTACATGCACTGAATAATCTGAAAATCTGATTAACTGTGTTTATATGAACTTGTGTTATAAGATAACAGCTTCAATATGGATCTACATGAGGTTTCTGCTTTGCATCCAGCCAATAAACTCACAGACACGGATAACAGCTGTGATTGGATTTGGCATGTCTAAAATACAGTCACTCCTTTTAGCCAATCATTAACATCTGCTTTGGAGCCATTTTGCACACATGGCATGAGGCATTCCCTGCACTGTACCACCTCTTCTTAAGGAATCCTATCATTCACACCCAGCAGATATTTATAGCCCCATCGTCCTCATGCAGCCCCACCTGCAGGACCCTGAAGTTACTTCCAGCTTAAAGGTGCAAGGTGACTTAAATGTACGTCATCTAGAAGATGAAGTATGTTAAGCATGTAGATGGATTCAGCGTTGCTATGAAGTGCTCTTTTGCTATTTTGCAGTTGCCTTGTTGAACGCTGCTTGATCTTATTCGGTACAAGGGTCTGTTTACACACATGCACGGACTTAGAAAAATGAAAGAAATCAGAGTAAGGAGTCTACATGCACTGAGAAACCAGATTACTGATCTACAAACTACAAATTTTCAGTTATGCTGAGTATTCACTTGAATATTCAGATAACTGCAGACTGGATTATTAAATGCATGTAAACACACTTAATGAGTCAACCAAATGTGAAACACGGACTATTGTTCTATTAACCTGCTATTAGAAGTTCACTCAAACTCATTCAAACCTTTAGGGCATTCCAGGTATCTTAAGTGTATTAAAGAATCAGTCACACTGTAAAACCTCACCACCTCATGTAATCAATATGAACCGGCCTTAAAGCAGTACCGTTCTTACTGCATCACCATCTCCACACACATTCCCGGCTCTCTGATCCGAAACAAAGCTGTGAGGAAAGTCGGTGATGAAAGAGCTGAAACCATAATCATGACTTCCTGTACTCTATGCAAAACTGACCTGTCCTCCTGTCTGTATAAGTACAGCATCTTCCTCCTTTCACTCCACTGCAGATCAGGACAGCATCTTCTACACACAGCCATGTTCTACACATTCCTGCTAGTGCTGACCACAGCAGTAACCTGTGAGTCTCAGGAACTGGAACATATACAGTTACCCATATGAATAGAACAATCTATTACTGTATGTAACTGTAAAGATTGAAACGAGTGAGTTGTACAGTATCTGGATATTCAGTTACTGATGACAGCTACGCAACAGGTTGGGTTCGACAGCCTGCAGGGAAAACTCTGGAGTGGATAATACACATCTGGGGTGGTGGGAGCATTACACAAAAAGACTCTCTGAAAAGCCAGTTCAGTATTTCTAAAGACGCCTCCAGCAGCACGGTGACCTTACAGGGACAGAACATGCAGCCTGAAGACACAGCTGTGTATTACTGTGTCCGTAGAGACACAACAACACAGAACACTAGAGCTCCTGTACAAAAACTCCACAGATGGAGTCTGGAGACCATTCAGCCTTTTGGTTGCTAACGTTAGGAAATAAAAGCCCAACAACAAATAAAAATGAAAATCTTGAGATTTCATTGTGCCCTGTGACTACAGCTTATTTTATTTTCTAGCTCCTCCCTCTCCCTCACACCACTCACCTATCTCTAATTTGTAGCTTCTCCTTTTCCCCAGGTGCTTCCCAGTCCTTGTGCTTATATACCCCACTGTTTGATCTCTGTCTGGTCTTTGTGATTGAGTCATGATTGTGTTCTGCCTCTGTGTTCTTTGTATCTAGTCCTTGCCTGGACTCTCACTGCTTTGCAATGTTAAGTTCTAATAAACAGATTTTGGATATGTCATGATAAATGGACTAAAAAAGACCCAGAATTACTTGGAAAAATGTTTGGTTCCATCGATTTGTATTAAAAGGAAAGTTATTATTTTCCAGATTTAAGGTTTTGTTCTGACAGCAGTAATATGCTGATAATGTAGGTGGTGGTATTTAAGCTGCATTCAATTCACATCCTTCTGCCCTCATCCTCATTTAAACAGTCTATAATATCCTCACAGTGAACTTTATAAGACCCTCTGTGTAATGGTCCATTGACATTCCAATAGAGGGCACCATTTACTCACAAAAGCAACCTGTCCACTGTATTCCTAATGGCAGCACAGCAGGTTCCTCTCGCTATGCAAATCATAGATCAACCTCCTCCTCTATATGTAGAGTAAGTGAAGGACAGTTTGGAGAGGATCTCCAGCTTTCTGCTAACTCTGATCAGCTCCAGCTCCACAAACACCATGCTCCTCACGTCTGTACTGCTGCTGCTGATGGCAGGATGTGAGTGTGTTATCTCTCTCAGTGAGGATCCATATTAATGATTAAATAGACTAACAGTGTTTAACCTGCTGTTTCTGTGTGTCTCTGTTCAGGTGTCCACTCTCAGGTAGTTCTCACACAGTCTGAGGGGTCAGTAACAGTGGCTCCAGGAGGATCCTACAAACTGACCTGTGCATGCAGTGGGTTTACTCTGAGTGATTACTGAGTGCACTGGATCTGACAGGCTCCTGGGAAAGGACTGGAATGGATCATTTACTATTATTCTGACAGTAACAAATACACAGCCCAGACAGTGCAGGGCAGATTCACAGCATCCAAGGACAGCTCTAATTTCTACCTGCACATGAGACAACTGAAGCCTGAGGACACTGCAGTGTATTACTGTGCGAGAAGCTCACAGTGGTGGAACTCATACAGACAGCTGTACAAGAACTAGAGTAGGGGATAAACAGAGGGAGGGTGACTCTGTAAGAGATTAATATAGTTACTCACCAGTATAAACTTCAGGAAGGCCAACGCCGAAAACAAAGACCAGACAGTGCACTGACCAAACTCCCTGACTAACCACAACAGTACAGCTACAGTACAAGGGGCAAACACGATCTCAGAATCCGAGTTACAGACAAAGAGCTGATATACTGAATATCATCACTAGCAGGGCTATCACTAACGCTGAAGGTACACATGTAAAAACATATATATTCGCCATTCAAGAGTTATTCTATAGTGTCCAAATATCACCAGAATGCAAGGTTGCTCATTAATAACCTTGTAGGGCAGGAAGCTACTGGAGCGGGTCCTGCAATAATAATATATACTGTATATTACAATATAGAGCTCATACTGACAGACATAAACAGTACAATATTTAATATTTATAAAAATCTTATACAGTTCATGCCAAATCTCTAAAGCCACTAACCCGACTGTGCATGGGGGAACACACACCTGTAGGTTCAGTTCAGCTCTGGTTGATTTCACCTGTCCTGTGGAAGGATGGAGGAGGTGTAGCTTATTTTATAGTGGTAATTTAATTGATAAAGATCAACACACTTTAATGAAGGGATGAAGGAAATCTGGCCTCTGAGAGCTCATATTTAAAGCCCAGTGAAGCAGAGATCAGATGATGGAACAATTTTGTTACAGGTGGTGGAACATATGGAGACACAAGCAGCCAAACCAGACAAAACACAGTCCAAATAAGGTAAACAAATCCAAAAGACCAATCAGAGAGAGAAAACCAGAATAACAAAGCAGGAGAAATCATCAAATCAAAACACGAGTAGAAACAGACGGAGACCCCAGAACCCTCGGCAGGGAACGTGAGTTGGCAAAACCTCACAAAGTAAACCAGCAAATACAAACATAACAGACGAGTAAATAACCAATTAACAATTCATTTCTAATAATCACTGGGATCAATACCCCAGCATATATTATAATACCACTACTACACTTAACTAATATCATTAAGTTATTAATATTTGTCTCTGGTTTGTTTCCATGTGTGCTGGTGCTGAAATGTCAGTAATGCTGTATGAATGATGAACATGTGCCACAGTATCATGTATTGTCCAGTAGGGGGCGCCTACAGTCTACTGTTGGATTCATTCACATTGACTGGTTATGTAAATTCCATATCTATAGAGTGAGTTTGGAGAAGAACCTGCAGGTCTAAGAGAACCAGCAGAACCATGTTCTCCACATCTGTACTGCTGCTGCTGACTGTAAGATGTAAGTCTGTCTGCACCTTCAGTGAGCATCCATATACCTGCACTCAACACTAAGCACCGCCCCTGGATCTCTCTGTATTTAGAGACAAACTCTCTATCGAGCCCACAGGTCCAACTTCAGCACCAACCATGTTCTCTACATCTCTACTGCTCCTGCTGGCAGCTGCTTCCTGTGAGTTACTCAGTACACAAACAAATATAACAACAGCACGAGGCGGAAATATTTATATATTTATATAGATTTTCTCTTGGATCCATACTTAATGCTAAAACTCTGATAGCCAATCGGAATGTTTTCCTCAGAGCCAGGAAAATTATTATGAAACTTAGTAAATAAACATATATAATAAATAATCAAACTGTATATGGATTATCAGCTCTTTATACACTCATCAATAAATGAACAGCTGCACCCAGAAGGAAGTGTGGGACTGCAGTGCTGTTGGGAAGGAGGATAAAGATACCAGGAACAATAACTGATGATAAATTAGACTGATATGAGGAATATTTATTGAGCTACACATACAGTAGCAGTGTCTCTCAGTATGGAGTCCAGTCTTAACTAAAGATGCTTACTGTCTCCACAGCTTCTGAAACAACCCCCTCTAAAGGTTCATACCTAGCTCCATATTTCAGTCACACATGTAAATTAGTTTTATCTCCAGTTATTTAATCATTCATAACTGCTACTGAATATTAAACCTAGTAATGAAATGATAGTATTAAAATATGATTCGAAGTTTTTGACTTTTTCAGTGATATGAATACAAATCCTTTGACTCATCATGAAAGATAAACACCGACTACATCACTCCGAGGGATGCTGGGAAAATATCCCACTGGTCTTTATAAACATTCTTTTATGGTTCACTAGGACACTAGGGGGCGATAACTGGCTCTATATATAATTCATGCAAATTACAACAGTAGATGGTAATATTCCTCTATTGGACAAAGACTGTTTATGTAAATGTATGTATATCTGTATTCTAGCCTCCACATAAAAACCACCTCACTACTCACCTAACGCTTATATAACTTCACACCCCAGAAGTGAACCAGTATCTATCAGCCACCAAAGAGCTTCATTATGGTGTTCAGGATTGCTCAGTACTGCATTCTTATACTGATATTAACACACGGTATGGTAGACCTGTTCATACACGGTCATGTGGGACTGAGCTTTACTACATTCTGGGTTGTTCTGAATTGTTCTGTGTTTCATTGGTAGATATTATAAGTGCTGAGATCCGACTGGACCAGTCTCCTGCTGAGGTGAAGAAACCTGGAGAAGCTGTGAAGATCTCCTGTACAATAAGTGGGTACAGCATGACCAGCTATAACATGCACTGGATACGACAGAAACCAGGGAACGCTCTGGAATGGATGGGGAGGATGGACACTGGTTCAAATTCAGCAACATATGCAGACTCCATGAGAGACCACTTCGTAATGACTGAGGACGTTTCCACAAGTACACAGTTCTTACAGGCCAAGAGTCTGAGAGCAGAGGACACTGCTGTGTATTACTGCGCTCGATACCCCACAGTGATGGAGCTGATGGAGCAGCTGTACTAAAACCACACACACTTACTGAGAGATCATCTCCTCTTATTAGCACAATGCAGACTCAGTATATTCCACTGCAGTAACAGTTTATAATACACAGATATGTATATTTATATTTTCACAGTGAAAGGAATTTAATCTAATGATTTTACTGCTGTTTAAAAACTGGACTCTGTTTTGAGTATTATGTCATGTGTTGTGATGTTGGTGATATTTAGTATGTATTTATTGTGATGTACAAAGTTGATATAAATGTTGTTTATAATGAAGCTGAAGTGGGTTTCCACCTTAAATGGTGCTTCAGCTACGTTCTGGCGTTAATGCTCTGTAAGCGGACTGCTGCATCTTTAAAGGTGGAGAAGTAATTTTATCAGAGCAGTCGATTTTAAGCTCCTCCTTTTCCTGGCTGTGGACGTCTGTTCTACGCTTTGTGGATGCTCTTCATGAAACAGTTTCCGGATTCTTTGGCTTTTTAAAGATATTCTAATAATGCACTCAAAACAACCTGACAGAGTCTTATAAACATTACTCCCAGGAACATCAGGTCTGCACACATGAAGGCCACCATTTATGTTAAAACTAAGACCCTCTACCCTTCGGATTAAATGTATGGAATTCCAGGTATGGCATGTTTGGAGTTGCACTGAGGAACAAAGCAAAACAGCTTGACGCTGGACTGTACCTGTTATTGTTTGACCAGAAATTTCTTGCTAAGAGAAGCTGATGGAAGTGAGAACCTGGAAATGTAAAAAGGGCCATGTGAACTCCAGGTGTTTACATTACTGCTCAGACAAAATAAAAACTGTTTCTCCGTCAAGTGGTCCATATGGTATGATAAACTCGCTGATGAAAAACTGATGAGAGGTGTATGTCCTGGAATGAAGGACGAGAAGTGTTGGAGGTGGATACTGTATATGTGCAGTTTAAATATGACCAGAGATTAGCATATGTACCTGCACCTCCTGAACATTACCTAGTCATGGTTCCAGGTGTTTTAAAATGTTCTAAGAAGATTTCTCTGATTGTCTGACATGCTGGAGTAGGTGTGTAGAGGGATATGGAAATATGTACATTGTGTTTTCTTTATTGTAAATAAAAACGCTGGCCCCATTATTCACTGAAACTAAGCAGAGTAGTGTGTTTCCTATTTACTACAGGACGGAGCCCCTGGGAGAATGTTGCCCTCAGGATTCTACAGGTCATAGATCAAACACCATTTGGAGACAGCTGACCATTTGTTGACATTAGATAAGATCACCCTGTTTTCTATATCTAGGGGGTTAGACAGTGTATAAAACTGTGACAAGGGTCTCTCTTCAGACTGAGTTGGGCTGAGGTCAGACTGGGTTGGGCCGAGTTCGGACTGGGTTGGAAAGAGCTCAGACTGGACTAGACTGGCCTGTCTTTGGACAGGAGCTGTGAGTGAACTGCGATTGCCGTGAAATAAACTACTCCAACATCTCCAGCCTTCAGTCTCCTGACTCTACCCTTCTGTACAAGCAAGAAAAGAAACTACTCTTTGTGCTAACCACAGTCCTCCACACATTAATTCGTTAGTCGGCTCCACCAACACAAATGCAGGACTAATTGAAGAATGCTGCCGTTTGAGTCATGCCATCACTGTCTGGCATAGCACCCAAACTGACACCACTGATGTTATACAGTCCTGGACTCATAGAGGGCATCAGTGATCACTAAATGTCCACAATCGTGGCTGTTGGGTCAGTCAGGTACAGTGATAAAGCATCCTTGCTTATGTCACATGCATGGTCAAGTGTGAAACTTGAATCATTCACACGACTCACAATGTCTTTTCACACTCACAGTGTGGAATCTTTCTGGGTGCAGCTGTTTGTGCAACTATTCTTTAAATGACAGGTGTAACAATACTATTTGTTTGCATCCGTATTTTTAGGATATGTGAATTTTTACATATCACGTTAATGTGCTAATGCTAAACACAAATTTCTTTTTATTAGAAGAGATTTTTCTAATGTTTGCACATTATTGAATTATTATAATTTATTATCACATTATCTCCCACATAAATAAATAAATAAATAAATAAATAAATAAATCTTCTATCGAGTCACCAGGAAAACATGAAGGACATTTGTCTCACAAAAATTGAAAGAGACCATAATAATATAATTTAATAACCATGTAGCAGCTCCCACAGTAATACAGCAGAACTGATCATGTGTCAGAAATACTCACTGTACTGTTTATGAATGAAACAGATTAAAACAGGCAGAGAATCAGATTCAAATCTGACCTGTATTTAAACTACCACCCTGAACCTCAGGCCTTAAATAGCCTCACTCCTCACGGCTCACTAGATAAGCAAATATCTACACAAGCATCCATCACCCTCCACCTCTCTCTGTATTTAGGAACTCAGTCTCTCTACTGAGCTGTGGAGAACAGAGAGGATCCCACAGGTCCAACTTCTACACCAACCATGTTCTCTACATCTCTACTGCTCCTGCTGGCAGCTGCTTCCTGTGAGTTACTCAGTACACAACACACTTCTCTCAGTCAGAGAGCTGCTTATATCATAATCAAGATGATACATCTAATAACTTCATATTTCTGATCTACAGGTGTTCACTGTTATGAACTGACCCAGCCTGCTTCCATGGTGGTCCGTCCAGGCCAGAGTCTGACCATCGACTGTAAGGTTTCATATTCAGTTACCAGCTATTATACAGCTTGGATCCGTCAGCCTGCAGGAAAAGCTCTGGAGTGGATTGGATATATCAGGAGCGGTGGGAGCACAGCTTACAGTGATAAACTGAAGAACAAGTTCAGCATCTCCAGAAACACTGGAACCAACACAGTAACATTACAAGGACAGAATCTGCAGACTGAAGACACAGCTGTGTATTACTGTGCAAGACTCCCACAGTGACACTGACTAATGTACACGCCTTACAAAAACCCAGAGCTCACACTCAGGCTATTCAGGCTATTCATAGTCGTAAAGTTTTAATAGCTTTTAAGTCAGCTTGTTTCAGGTTAGTAATATTTGTGTGGAAATTTTAAAAAAGTACTCTTAAATAAATTATTGATGTTTTGAACATTTATACTCCAGAACTTCAGAAACATACAGTACCATTTAAAAGTTTAGACATGGCCACTCATCCCTGGTTCTCCTTATGTTTATCTTAATGCCTTACTGTAGAATAAAAGTGAACACCAACCTATGAAATAGCACTCATGGAATTATATAGTCCACCTTTAAAACCTCCAGAATGGAGCTATACAGGAAGAACCAGCTTTCCTAACCTGCAGTGGAGCTGATAGAACAAGGTTTATTACTAAGCAGGTTTGGAGCGATTCTATTGGTCGGTCCATCATGAATATTCACTAAGCTGAAAGGAGAACTAGAGCTTTTACACTGTGCAGAAAAAGAGATCAAAGTTTTACACCACTAAATATATATTAGAGGTGGAGATATGGAGGAACGTGATACTGTGTCCATCAGGAGTGTATGTGGTGTATCAGGATATGTACTGTTTCAGACTCTCATCAGTTGGAGCGGTTATGTGTAAGCCTGTAGAGTCTCCAGAGACCACTGGTGGAAGTGTGAACTCCATCCCTTTTCAACAGTGAGGGGAAAAGAGGAAAGCTCAAACAAAGACAACACCAAAATGTCCTGGCTCAAACAAAAGAAATCTCATACCGAACAAAAACGACTGAAATGGACGAACAAGGAGCTACCAACAAGACCTCCTCCATGTTTAGCCTTCTTTAAAGACCCCAACACCTTTTTAAGGCTTTCTCCTTTCTCTCCCCTTTTTCCCTCTTTTCCTCACCCTTTCCCTTTCTTTTCTTGTCCTTTCCTTGCAGCAACAGTACCTGACCACTAATGTCTGCTTACAGGCAACAGGTAGCAAGAGACCTGAGACTCTTAGCTGACCCTGCTGAAAATGCAAGTGCAGATTATTTACTCTTTTGGGTGGAGGCTGTGGCTGACAGTTTGTTCCATTTTGCTACATCTTCTGATACAGAGATCGACCCCACAGCGTTCACAAATTTAGAGGAGGTAGTTCATCGTCTTTCCCTGCTAAATTCAGATCATGCAACACCTGGAAGCTGCCTAAAATTATATTTTATGTAAAAATAATATGTATTAAATAAATAGATTTTAAAATTACCATGTTTAAATATAAGCATTAAATATATATAAAATGAAGGGAGACATTAATAAAACATTAATAAACAGTACAAGAATAAATAAAATGTGGACTATATAAATGCAAGAAAAGGAAATAAGCGTATAAATAAAATCAAAGCAAGCAATATATACAAATTCTTTTATTTAGTCTTTTATTTATTTATTTATTTATTTTAAATTTTGGCAGATCCTAACCCTAATCCTCCATAAAAAAGGGGCTGAAAAAAGAACAGAAATGTTTCTGATAAGAGCAATAGTCTTGTGATGTCCAGCGGCTGTGTTGTGTCAAACTGAAGATGTCTAATAAACTGCTACCGCAATATTCTATGTTCTAACATAACACTAACGTGGTTATAGATGACTTTCCCAGCCCTCTACAGACTACTGCATCTACCTGAGCATAGGCCATCGACCACTAAGGAGTGCTTCATGGCGCATTCGTGGTCTGTGAGCCTCAGGTTGGGGATTTCTGATTTAAGTTTGTGAAATCACTTTCCAAACAGTTCAATAACAGTCTAAATGAAAACAGTAACTATAAGAATATCATCATATTATTTAGGACTAGTTCAGTAACGGTTCTGGTAAAAGTAGAAAGTAATTTCTTATAAGAATAAAGTGTAACTGTATCTATTACAGTCTAATTTTTACTTTTGTTTAGGATAATAATTTTGAATATTTCCAAAATAGTTTTCTGGCTTCCTGATGTCCTGAACTGGGTTAACTCACATTTATTTGTTAGTTTAGGCGACAGTGTGTCGAAGAGATATCATATATGAAGTATGGTGTGCCTCAGGGGTCCATACTCAGCCCCCCATTTAGACTGTATATTCTTCTGCCATTTTTAATAACTACAGTCCCTTTTAGTAAGTCACACCGAGAGCACACAGTTCATGTCAGACTGTGCTAATGCTGTGGATGAAAGGATGATCTGCATTTCAGTACTGCAGAATAATGGATGAATAATGAAGAGCAGGTCAGCACAGCTGTATGCAAATGTTCTGCCTTCTACTGCATATTTAAGCAGGTGGAGGTGAAGACCAACCACTTACACTTGTTCAGCTTCAACACGCACCATGTTCTCTCCATCTGTACAGCTGCTGCTGCTGACCACTGTGACCTGTGAGTGGTTTGGGATTTGCTGTGTAGACACGTGTTGGGTATATATACCTTCCCTCCTTATAATGGTTCTATTCTCCAGCAGGTGTCCACTGTATCGAGCTGACCCAGCCTGCATCTATGGTTGTAACGCCTGGTCAGTCGATGTCCCTGACCTGTACAGTCTCTGGGTTTTCACTGAGCAGCTACTGGACACACTGGATACGGCAGCCTGCAGGACAAGCTCTGGAGTGGATCGGACAGATACTTGGGGGTGGTAGGACTTACTACAGTGATAAACTGAAAAGCAGGTTTCAGCTTACAGTAGACACGTCCAGCAGCACAGTGACCTTAAGAGGACAGAATCTGCAGGCGGGAGACACAGCTGTGTATTACTGCGCTCGGGAACTCAGCACAGTGAGACACATCAACACAGACCCTGTACAAAAACTCCTGCTGTGTTTAAATCCCCACTGTACAGATACTAGTAGCTGTACTGATATGGTGAACATGTGGAGTGTGTTTGGAGCGATAATGTTTTATACTTGCTCATATTTGAAGCTAAAAGTTGTTTCTTAATTTAAAAGCTGTTTATTGTTTATAGTTTTATTAGTGGATAAAATAGAGACTTCTGTGGAAGGGAGCTCCAACGCTCTCATAATGCAAAACAGAGTGTTGATGGAGGGGAACCTGTTTTTAATAATATTACATATTGTATATGATATTATTATAATAATAATTCTATTATAATATCAGTCATTTCTGTCACATCTGCTTCGTACATTTCACATCACTGAAACACATTTTATTAACATTATGTATTTTAACATTACACTATATATCATCAAAAGAAGGAGGTGTGGGATTGCGGTGCTGTTGGGAAGGAAGATAAATATTACCAGGAACAATAAATGATGATAGATTTAGATTGATATGATCAATATTGTGTGCGTCTGCATGTTTCCTGCCCTCCACCCGATGAGCACTGGGATAGGCTCCAGAAGAACAAGAAGCTTAGAAGATGAATGAATGATAAACACACTTCCATACTGAACACATGCTGGTCTTTATTGGTTATTCATATCTTTATGATTTCATGATAGAATCCTTTTATGGATTTTGAAAGGTCTGCTTGGTCTTTGCCCCGGACTACTTTAGTTCAAAGATGCACCTCCAGACTCCAGCAGTCAGTCAGTAGGTCACTCTGAGGTTCTATTTGTTCTCACACTGGTTTGTATATGGAGCAGCAGATGGAGATGTGTCCTCACGCACCCTGCATTCACTGACCAACACTTATCATCTCCTCCAGCTGCATCCTGTGACGGTTACAGGCTTCGTTTTGTCAATACCATCAGTGTGGAACCTGCTACTGACCTTCTGAGCTGAGACCACTGTAGATATAAATGCCTTTAATGTGTAGAAGATTTTATTGTTGATTTTAAAGTTTGATTAATTCATACAGTGCATGAGCTTCATACCTGTATGAGTACTGAATATGAGGAGGGGTCTTTGGTTCAGGTCATACAGACTATAACCTGTTCTGGTTGTTTGCTGATCATTGCTCCCCACACAGATTTGTTGGTCGTCTCCACCAAGACAAAAGAGGACTGAACACTACACTGGTTGCCAACATGGTGGGTGCTGATTGCATACGGAAGTCGTCTCCACCAGTGAGACTAAAAGCAGATGGGAACACTCACACTAGTTGTATCTTACATCATCTTTCAAACACTGAACATTATATGTAGTGCTAGGTTAGTGTCCTGAAGCACCTTTCAGGTGACACCTAATAGTCCCCGGTAGATGAGTGAGGTAATCCCTTTGAAACTGTAGCTAGGCAAATCCCTCCTCCTCTCTTATTTATGCAGAGACGCTGAACAGCACTGCAGAGACCTGCCAGAGAAGAAGCTGCCTCAGCTCAGCTACAACCTCCACCCTGTTCATGTCACATCTTCTAATACTGCTGATGCTCGCTAGCCTGCCATGTACGTGTCTGGATCTGTAATGATGCTGGAACATTACAGCAAGAGGGATCATAATCTTACAGGATACATGTACATACATTATTGTTCTAATTCTTCTTTCATTCCTGCAGGTTTTCAAGGTAGATACTCTCACTCAGTCTGAAGCTGTGGCTTAAACAACCTGGAGACTCTCATACACACACTCACCGGCCACATGCATCTGGATTCACATTCAGCAGCTATCGTATGGCCTGGATCAGACAGGCAACCTGGGGGGGGAAAGGACTGGACTGGATTTGCCAATATAAGCACATCAAAGTACTCTCCCATTCTACCTATTCCCGCTCAGTCCCAGGGAGAGATTCACCATCTCCAGATATGAATCCAGCAGTCAGCTGTGTACTTACAGGATGAACAGGTCCCTGAAGAGTGAAGACACTGCTGTGTATATACTTGTGACAAGACGAGACTCACAGTGATAGAGAACAGAGACAGATGCTGTACCCTAACACCTCCTCATTCAGTTACAGAGGAAAGCTGCTGTTACTGAATCAGTGATGTCATTTTTTATCAGTCAGTTTTATAATTATATTATATTCTACTATATTAGATTATATTATATTATATTATATTTATTTATAAACCCATGCGGCCTGTTGGTGATTACCCGTTGATCTTACAGTACTGATAAAATCCCATTTACT
>JAMWET010002460.1:0-80618 GCA_024036415.1 Prochilodus magdalenae
TACCTAACTAGACTGAGCGCTCTTACACAATGTAAACAGATGTGTAAACATATGATATAGAGATCAACATGTATATTATGTTTTATATTTACTTTGGGATTTAGACGAGATAGATTACAGAATTCCAGTCACTCTCGCGATATCCCTTAGAGTTAAAACAGATGCTTATTGTTTCGTGCTTACTAGACTATGTATATATAATAAATCTATTTTTATTGTTGCTTTCCATTGAGTACTTCAATTCAAAAAGCAATCCACCCTGGAATTACTCTAACAGTGTAAAATGGGGGAAGTATGGGGTGGCAAAAGCTACTGTAGGACTGATTAGGCACTGTTAAGAAGCCACGGATTTCATAACCAAACAACTTCATTAACAATTTCAGATTGGACTAACTTAATTACCATTTATGGTCTGGGATTTAGTGTATTTTAGAACTGCAATACCTGCACCAAGGTTTTTAATTTAGTATATAAAAGAAAGGAGCCTAGTAATTCAGACTTACAATACAAGTGATTTTTTTTTTTTGGCTACACTTTGAATAAAATACGTGCAGGTATGATGGTCTAGCTGTTCTAGGATTACTTTGTACTGGGTTTCTTGTTCAGCCAGGAAAAACAGAGGCACGTTCATCTTTCCCTAGAAGACAAACGGAGAAACCGAATTAGTGAAGAAAGGCCAGTACCATTATTTTTTTTTTTTTGTATTTTTTTTTGGCCATTGAAATATAAATACGTTACATGCCTATAAACTCAAATCAGACGAATGTGAATAATATACAAAACAGGTTACAAGTGAATCGCTCATGTGAACCCTCAGTGGTGAATTCCATTCGAAAGTGCTGTTTATATATTTTACATTTGTGTGGCAACAGCATAAATGTAGAGGGACTTAGCGGAGGATTATCTAACTTATAAGCAGGATAAATAGCTCTTATATAGCATTTTAATTTAATATAAAGCAACACGTTTTGCTAAGGTAAATGCAGCAGCGTATAGAAAGATTAGATTTGTTTAGAATTAAGGTTTTTTTAACGATTATCAATACAGAAAATCAAGAGGGCCCCTTTTCGTTTGTCATTGATAATAACTAGACTATGTGGAGGGGCATTCCGATTGTGTACTGTACAAATTCATTCTGTTTTTGCAAAAATCTTTGTGTTTTGCACACTGGCCTGCTACTTTCATTACGTCTTTTTGTTCTGAAATTCAATTTTGGTATATGTCATGTGCCAGATCCGTATATGATAAATTTACAGCTTCCCTTCTTTTAGACATCAAAGACTTTTTAACATATAAAATGTTGATGAATTAAATAGAATATTGTAAGTTGTACCTAAAACTCAAATCGGTTTCAACTGTGTCTTTGGATCCTAGGAATCTTCATCGTTTCGCCTAGCAAGAGGCTTTAGCTATGTTGTAAGTGCACTCACCGCTTGTCTGTGTGTTTATCCTATTTCGCATGGGGAACTGTGCTGGAGGGCGTGCTATAACTCTTCTTTTCCTGTCTCCGAGCTCTTTGCTAAATTGTAAGATGGATGCGACTTTTACTGAAGCTAAGGCAAAGATTGTGACTCCGCCCTCTACACAGCTGAGTCCTCAATGAAGAAGGCCTTCTACCAGTACGTGCATTGGCTAATGAAGGGGTTTGAAGGTAAGGAACAGGCATTAGCATGCTTACTTTAAAATTCAGACCCGTCCAGGAGTTTTGTGGGATTTCACCTGTCCCCTTGATTTTAACAGTAGAAGCAGAACAGAGTCTTATTCACAAAGCTTCTGACAAAAGACAGAGACCTAAATGAACACTCCTACCCTGAGAGAGTTTGGGAAATATGGTCCCAAAACCAAAAGGTTTTGCCAAAAAGTAGGATAGTACTAAAGTAAACAAGCTAACATATGTGTTAAATTAAGCTCAAATAATTGTTGGTTGTGTAACTGCTGTTAATAGATAACAGCGATTTGACTGTTATCCCAATTATATTTGTCCCCATTTTTCAAAAATTAGGTTAAAACCTTGTAGTTCTGTGCGAAATCCGCAGAAATATGGTTAGGGATGGGCGATACACACTTGATTTTGCCATTTCAATCCGGATACCTAAGTTAATACAAGGCTGATATCCCATAATACCAGATACTTTAAAGTATTGTATGATGTTTAACACAATTATAAAATACTTAAATGTGAACTGAAATTATAACAAGAAGTCCTGATATTAATATTTACATAACACTCTTCACACAGAAATACATTCTGTGCTATTAAATAAAAACACAATTCCTAAGTATTAAATATCTTAATTCCAGTGGTTTAATAATATTAGATTAAGTTTACACTGTACTAGTACAGTCTAGTGAAAATTAAGTCTCTAAATATGTGATTTATAAGATGAAATATCGAACAGTTAAACATTATTAAAATTATGACCAGATATCTAAAATTGACAAAACGTTGTATCAGTTATTCACGAAAGCCGTGTTATTGTAAGACTTTTTGCTTGGAGTCTTTTGGATCAGAGAAGCCGACCCACTAATCACTGCACGTGTCTGACAGTCCTATTCAGTAACATTAATGTGTTAATGAAGCTTCTCACTCTTATTTATTGGGAGCAAGAAGAAGGCAAAGGAAAACTAGTTCCTATACTACACCATCACTTACGCCACCCCAATTGTTATTATCTAAATTGAGAACAAGAATACACGTTCATCATACTAGAAAGATAAAACGTGGATGCTTAATAAATATGAGGAGAAAAGTTCATATTTGCTTTACAGAACTGAGATTTCTGAATTTCATACAAAAATTGTGAAGAGAAAAAGGAGTGCTGCCAGAGTCATTAGCTCGACCCTCTGGCCATTTACACTTTACTTCAAGAAGAAATTCAGCACAATTTAAAATGTGTTTAGACAATGCATATTATAGGGATTGATGTGGATTACTCTGTATGGATCATTCTAATTTGCTGGTGTGGCGTAGGATTTATGTGGCTGTGGAAGTTTCCAAGATTTGCAGGAGTGCTGCGGTTTTAGACTCAACGTGCGAGGAAGCTGAGCGGGAGTGGTGGAGGTGATGGCCTACTGAAACAGCACCAAGTTACAGAATCTCCCTGCCAGCCACGCAGGAAGCTCAGACATTCCACTGAGGTGGGTGAACAGCACTCACACTAGCAGTTCTTATCTACACATGTGAGCAGTATTTGGATAATGATTTATTGTTGGTGCTACTGTTTGATAGTCGACTATCAGCTTTTTGTAAGATCCTCTCACTTTCTTGTCTCACGATGCAGCCATTACTCAAGAGCTTCATTTGTCTGAACAAGAAACTAAGATTTTTATGGGCCGAGGTTACAGAAATCCTGATCACTTCAGCCCATTATCTCTAAATTTACTGCAAAAACATGAGCAACACATCCAACGAAAGAGAGTGAGTGCTGCTAAAGGAAAAA
Source organism: Prochilodus magdalenae (assembly GCA_024036415.1). Taxonomy (NCBI): domain Eukaryota; kingdom Metazoa; phylum Chordata; class Actinopteri; order Characiformes; family Prochilodontidae; genus Prochilodus; species Prochilodus magdalenae. The sequence goes on from JAMWET010002460.1 coordinate 3,441, forward strand.
AAAGAATCTATGAGGAAGAAAAAAAAATTGAATTTTGGAAAAATTCTTGACATTTTTTAATGTTAAAAAAGGTAGTATAAAGTTATTTTTGGGTACAAAGGTACACAAAGATTTTGGGCCATAGGACACAGAACTGATGACAATATGGCAGGTTGTAATTTAAATTACCATAGTTTTCTATAACTTGAGTGCCAAACTTATTTTGGCCAGGAAGGACCAGGCGTATGCAGTCTGATTGGTTTAAAAACGTTTTATATTTAATGTTGTGCACAAGACTGACACAGTATTGGTTGTGATGATGTCACAGCACAGGATGTTGGGTTGCTTGATCTACTTTCTTCTGTAAGAAGCTCACAACATCTGCGTTATTAGCTTACATTTCTACGCTTAAAACGTGTACTTGTATTCAATAAATAATTGTGCACCCTTTCAGTTGGATGTTTTAACCAGGCGTATCTGTTATGTACATCACCTCCTGAATTCCTGAATGAAAAACACTCTTAGTATTCCAAACACTTTTAGGACACAATAGTGGCTTACACTGTTGCTCATACATGGGAAATACACCTGTAATTCTATAACATGACAATGTTTACATGACTGATGCTGCCCTCATGCCGTGTGCTGTTTGCCAGTTTTCTGTTTTTGACTGATGAAGCAGAACAAGAAATTGTAGGAGATGGTGTCTTTTTAAGCATCACCATCAAAAAAGCATCACTAGCAGAAGAAAACATTTCTGAAAAAGAGCCTTTTTAGAACCCTTATTGGAACCCATATATAACCCGCTTAGGTGCAAGACGTTACTGAGTGGCAGTGTTCCTTCCTCCACTCCTCCAAATACTTTGTCCTCCAAAAATACATTTCTGTTTGTACATTGCAACCTGTTAGAAAAGTCATGTGTATCCTTTTAGTACATGATAGAGGGCTTTTTGTTTTTAAATAAACATCTTATAATTTTTTTCTAATAATCACGAATCGCAACCAGTTGATGTAGTGTTTAATGTGTTAGGAAATGCTTTATTTAATTACACCTCTCTGAACTGAAACTGTCCTATCTGACTACTTACTCACACATCTCTACATCTCTATGTGTAGTCTGTACAGCTAGTCATGCACTGTCTACTCTCTGCCTACTGTTTGTGCAGGGTGGAGGAAGGAGGAGGAAGAGAATGAGGAGCAAGAAGCTGCAGTGAGCAACCTGGATGGAGGACTGAAGAGCACCAGTCAGAGCATCAACCTACAGCCCTCAAATGCATACGAGTTTGGCCAGTCCCTGAACGCGGCCCGCTCCTATAGCGACACATCTGCCTGCGCCCAGCTCCTTCGCTGTGTGTCCCCAGACTGTCTCCCTCAGTATCTGAAAACGCAGCTGGATGCCCACACTCTTAGCTTTATCATGCAAGCGCTAGACACACACCTGCTTGCGTCTGAGCCAGGCCTTGTTTACCAGCTCCTCAGCCATCTCCACACCACAGAAAGGTTCTCGGTAAGGACTGCACTCTACTGCCTTTCACCAAAGCAGCCTTACCGTTGAGAAAACATGGATAGTTTTGGTTCTAAAATCTGATTGGCTGGGCTGCTCATTGTGAAATACTTGATATACACACGTGAACTGTTTGCCGCTTGGTAACACAGCCTTATGTAAGTGAGCTACAATTCATTGGCAGACAAATTCTTTATTATCATCATTAATATTGCATATTTCTTGAAAACCGCTGTATGATGTCATGTATACTGTCTGATACTTATCACCGCATTCTCCTTGTATTAGACTTTCACATACTGTCCCATGTTTAAATGGAGTTGAGGTTTGTACAAGAGAAAGGTTTGAATAGCTCTAGTGTAGTACGCTGATGTTCTTGTGTCTGTGTGCATGCAGGTGGTTCTGATGCTGCTGGACTCTGAGGAGAGGAGACAGATGATGCAGCTGTTTGAGCACCTTGGGTCAGTGGACAGTGAGGAGTTCTCTCAAAATGATGTCAAAAATCTGGCCAATAAATACATCTGACCCTTTGAAACCTTTTGCATGAGATCCCATGCACTCGTATCTATGCAACGACCTCTGTCCCTGAAACCTGCATCAGCTTGAAGCAATATTAACACAGAGATGCACAATCCAACAGGACCCAAGGCACATATTGAAGAAAAAACACATCACATCCTCCTTGGATGCTTTATTCTGACATCACTTCATGAGAGACATGCATGGTCTGGTGGAAACTTAAAAAGGGTTTCCATGAAGCAGCCAATACTGAAAAGTGCCCTCAAGCATTCTAATGTAAAATAGTGTAGAAAATGTTCATCTTAAGTTTATTGAATCTTATGTCACCTATACAATAGAAAAATATCTATATTGAAATCCATCTTCCAGTTATAAAGAGAAAAGGTATATTTTGTGGCAGTGAAAGATCATCTATTGCTGACATATCTAGGTTAATAAATTCGTTCAAGTGAATATTGGAGCTCAAATGTGAAGCCGTGCGCACAAAATGATCCCCGGGTGGGATGTGTGCCTTTGTACTCAGGTTAAAGAATGCCATCTTCAGGACTTACACTGATGTTAAAAAAACAAGAGATAATAAAGATGTTGAATGACTTTAATGTGTATGCCACTGTACTGTGCTGCAGCTGAACTCTCTGGAGCAATAACTGAATGTGTAATCCCCCCATAAAAGCAACCCACTGTTTTAAGTCAACACTTCATTGCATTACTGTAATATAAGGTGAATCTGGAGATGCATCTTTTGGAATGAAAGTTTAATAATTATATTAATTATAAGCTGTTTATGAATGTTTATTTCTGACTAAAATTGATTATAATTGAAATGACTATAGCTTTCAATTCAGCCTTATTCAGTTCACTATGCTTTGATTTTTTTTTCCTCATCTCTTTCCATTCTGCACCATCCTGAGTTTGTTTTTCTTTGTATTGACCAATTATACGCATTAGAAATCATTATGACCTCATATATATATGTATATATATGTATATATATGTGTGTATTTGTGTGTGTATATATATATATATATATATTTATATTTTATTATATATATATATATATATATATATATATATATATATATATATAGTGCAATTGTATAATAGCACACAATTTTATATAGTGCAACTTTATAATATAGTGCAATGTTGTAAACTGTTACTGGAGTCCTTTTCTCCACGTCCCTCCAGTGTTCAGGACTCCTTCATAAAGGGAAGATTTATGATGCTAACTGTTTTTTCCCCTCAGTATCTCCTGTGATGTGAATCTCAGACTAACTTTCTAGCACACCAAAGTGATCCCCAGGTGGGCTTCAAGATCCTGTGCAAAGCGCTTTATACTGATTTACGCTTGTATAGCGATTCCACTCCGCGCCGCTGGGGGCGCTACAACAGGCATGAGTTCTGTGTCATGCCCCCGTGTTACTGTCACAGAAGAACTCACATGGGTAACCTTTGTGGGTGGTTCTGTGTGGTTATAAAATAAAGTAAATGATTGTAATTGAAACGCAGTAATAATGAACCTGATCCGGCGCTCGCACTGGGTCCTTTCTAAGTTCTGTAAGGGAGTCCGGCCTGTTTATCACACAGAGGAGCGGCGGAGGATCTGGACTGAAGCACGACTCACAGGTTTTACACACCAACACAGTAAAGGCGGTCCGGACTTTAAGGAGCTCCACTCCCACACCACCATAAACTCTGGAGGAGATACAGATGGAGGAGTTCACAGCAGAGGACAGACAGCCCCTCTTAACCAACAGCAGCAGCGCGGTGAGGAGCAGTTCTTACAGGAGTTCCTTCTCCTACCGCTCGGTAAAGTTATGTTGGTATTGGATAATCAGCGGATATTCGGGGTTCAACCCTGCGACAGCTCACGAACAACCACCGGATTTTTTAAAAGCCGAAATAAACCAGACAGCAAAGTACAATCATTTCATTTAGTGAACGGTAACGGTAACATTTATCCGGGTACGTTTGATCATAACAGCCGGAATCCTGAAAGAACGAAGAGGGTGAGGGAATGTCTGTAAATTGCGAATACTGTTTAAAAACGTACAATGTTTATATATATATATATATATAGATAGATAGATAGATATAATTATCACCATCAGACTTTTAGTATCCTTTGCCTTCAGTGCCTGCTGCCGCGATTCCGACTAAATACGATCACAAGTACACTGAATATTTACAGTCATGGCTGTTGGGTCAGTCAGATACAGCGATAAGGCCCCTCTTTGCTTATGTCACATGTAAGACTGAGTGTGAAACTTGAATTATTTTCATGTCTCACAATGTTAAACCTACGCAGCAAGTTTCATTCCTGTCGGTTGATTCTTTCTGGGTGCAGCTATTTGTGCTACTATGCCTCAGTAACCACATGTCTAATCGACCTGCAATTTTGCAAGCATCGTCTTTGAGAGGCATTATATAATCCGTGGACAACTTAATACATCCAAAATTACAATCCCCATTAGCCATTCAGCTTTCAGTAAGCATTTGAAAGGCTTAACATTAACCAATCATGAAACTTGAATGGTGTGCCTATGTAGTTTTTTTGTAACATCCAGTAGTTTCATATGACTATTCGATATATATATATATATATATATATATATATATATATATATATATATATATATACACACACACATTTACTGATGGTCACATAACTGGCTTCATATCATATAGTACAGTATTCCAAATAACTTTGCAATTTTAAGTGTATTTAAAAAAAAGTATACTTTTTGTTTGATTGAGCTTTTTGCCTTTGCCTTATAAGGTTTACAGATGAGTGTGCCATTCAGTTCTCTAACCTAAATAACTTTGTAATTTCATGTCACAAAATTACACTTGTTTGGTATTTTGACTTTGATTCTTTCAAAGACTGCACCCTATTCTACAGAGGTCAATAATATGTGGTGACCTTTTGTCCAAGTCTGACTCATTTCCATGATGCTTGTGTATGCCAAAAAGACCTTTATGGGTCCAACTGTGCCTAATTATGCTATGCGTCTCAAAGGGGTAAACCTTGAGAACCAAACAACTTTGCCCTTCGGATACCTGTACAGAACTTGCAAATTGCTGCTTGCACCTGTTACAGTTCTAGAAACTTCTTTGGCATACAACAATTTAAAAAATAACCTTGAATTACTCAAGTTTTCATTAGTAAGATATTAATTAGAATTTTAGTGTCAATGTATTTTACAAATTCCATGTTTTCACTATTTTTAATTTCTTATATCCACCACCTGGAATACATAACATCCATCTGGACATTACAATATACATCCAATTCAGTTACCAAAAACCCTCTACTACTGCGTTAACACTTCAAGTAGTTTTAATTGAATGAACCTAGAAGTTTGCTCATAATCTTTCCTCTTTTTCAAACTGAATTCCCATTTAAAACTGTGGATTAACAGGATTTTTCCATTTCTGTTGTCTGGCAGGGTCAGTCGTTTTTAACCTGGATATGATGGTGTCACTGCTGAGGCAGGAAAACGCTGAGGACATCTGTGTGATTAAAGTACCGGAGGAGCTCAAATATACAGAGTTCTTCATTGTAGTCAGCGGCTCATCAACCAGACACCTGAGGGCCATGGCGCTCTATGCCATCAAAGTGGTAATAAGATAATAACATTTCTAGGTCATTTGACTAAACACGAAACCAAACAGTGTTTCACATTTTGTTTGTTGTTAATGTTTTTGCTGTCTCAGTACAAGTTTATGAAGAGAGACAAAGACCCACATGTGCATGTAGAGGGTAAGGACGCAGAAGACTGGATGTGCATTGACTTTGGTAAGTAACTTGGATCCAACTTTATAACTAATGTCCTGGTTATTTATCAGACATATTGATCTATGGGTTCTTATATTGTCCACACCTCTTGCAGGCTCTATGGTAGTTCACTTCATGCTGCCGGAGACTAGAGCAACATATGAGCTGGAGAAACTATGGACACTGCGCTCTTATGATGAACAGGTCAGCAGTATCCCACCCCAAAGCCTCCCTGCAGATTTCATCTATGATGCGGAAATCAAGTGACCAGGACTGGACACTGAATTTGCTCTGACTGTACAGTTGGAATACAAGACTTGGATTTACTTTACTTTTATAAAGTGTTTTTTTTTTTAAAGATGTTTAAACACCTTACTCAAACGTCACTGTTCGGAATTCGGAAATGTAGGTGTGGAATGTTTTGGGACACCAAATCATGTACCAAGCCGTTTGTTCTCATTTTAAAATATATTACCAGACTAATTATTCTTTGTAGCTCACATATACTGTTGATTAGCGTTAACACCTATGTTACAGAAATGTTTTTCAATCAATGCACTCACCCGCAGCTAGTTTACACTCAGTAAAAAAGCAGTGTGTAAGATTAGGGTAGACATTTTACCAGGGATAGAATATACAACATTGTTTATTAATGTATAAATACCTGAAACAATAAGTCATTGTTTTCATTAGCTTACGTGGCAGCACCACTCCAAGGGTAAAATAACTTGCTAGAACACCAGTGCTGGCTAACCATTTAGTATTGTGAGATATGAGAACCCACATTTCATAAAATAAGGATAATACTTATTTAGCACAAAAAAAAATCCTTGCTGTTGAAGAAGACAAAAAAAAGCAAAAACAGATTGGAGACAGGTACTGAGGCAAAGGCAGAACACCTGAATGCTACCCAGATGGAAGGAAGGGTTCAATATGTTGCAAACCTCACTGCTAAAGTTACACACTGCTCCTTTAATTGTTTTGGAAACAAGATGTTAGATGCTAACTACTTACATGTAAAAGGACACAGACTTTCTTGAAACCTGGTATCGCTGCTACCACAGATAGGTCACTATTTAAAGAAGGTAGATGAATAATTATCACCCAGATAGTTTTAAAGAACTTTAAAATAACAAATTAAAAAAAGAAACATTTACCAAGTACAAATTAATTTTATTATGGACAGCAGGGGATGATTGAATGTTTATATCACACAGTCCATCAAGGAAAACACCATTTGTGGTTCTGTCTGTACATATGCAGGTAAGGACCAGATATGTCCTTGTTTAAACAACACAACCAGTTTCAGGTAAGAGGTCCAGCAGGTCTTAGCCTATTAAATCAGTTTCTCCTCTTCCAAGAGAGCATCACTCTGTCAGATGGTTTGGACCATTTAAAGTTCGGAGATGAACAGGCTCCAGAAAAAGACTGTGCTTGTGGGCTATCTTACATAGCTGAATACTGAACTCTGTGGTAAAGAGTTTGCAAACAAACTCATTTCTGCAGGTCAGACCGAGTCAGTACCTTAGAAACAGGGGCCATGCAGCATCCAGCTGCTTCAGTTCAAACAGATGAGATGTTGGGGTGAGTGTGTGTAAGTGTGTGGCACCTTTGTTTTATGGCGCCATCCAGAAGGGCATGGGTTGTGAAGTCTGTGTTGTGGGCCGAGGTGGAGGTGGTGTGGGGCAGCGGTACACTCCGGCAGGCCATCCAGGGGGTGAGGAACCTGGACCTATGTTACCTGAGCCACCTGGTTTCTGAGAACTGTGATCCTCCTCTTCATCAGAGGAATCGCCAGAGTATGCTACTAGCCCAGTCTTCAGACGCTTCACCTGTGGCTCTGTGGATGACAAGGAGGGGAGGAAAAAAAACGAGAGAGAGAGAGAGAAACACAACACAACGACAAAAACATTCAAATCATCATTCTCCCCAATGTGGGGGAAAAGACACACAGTGTGGCAATGAACATCAACAGGGAGGGGTGTGGTGAGGATTGGAGACCATCATTGGTCGGTCGGTGGGGGCAACGTTTAAGCCGTCCAATCAGGAAGTAAAACGGAACGTAGCCACACCCCCACCCAAACCGAACACGAATGTCCAGCATCCCCCAGAGGGTCATGAAAAAGAGAAAAAACACAGAAAAAGAGAGAGAGAACACAAAAAGAAGAGAGTCCTGTTAGCAAGGTGGTTAAACAAGCAAACAGATGTTCCGTCATTCTGATGATGTCATCAGAGAGGGAGGGACTGACTCTTGCCATCAGCCAATCAGAGAATGAGAGGAAAAGAGGCGGAGCCTCAGCAATTCCACAATATGCTGATTAGATAAATTTTGTCTAACTCAACTTCAGCACATCCTTTTGAATAAGATCAAAAGATGATGTGTTTTTTTTTAAACAGCATGCAAAAACAGTGAAATTGCTTGATTAAGAGGGATGAGACACGCAAAGAACTTATCCAACAAAGAGAGTAGACAGCTCCATGTGTGGTGAGAAAGAGGCTGTGTGCATGGGTGTCTTACCCAGCGGGGATGGCAGGCTTCTCCTCTCCTCAATCTTCTGTGTTCTCACTCCACCATTCACCGGCAGTGGTGGCGGGGGCATCAGCTGCCTACTGAAGAGGACAAAAAGACAAAAGATCGATTTTACAACACATGTATATATACACACACCCGCACACAGTTAATAATATACCTGCTGCAAACCAAGCCTAACACAGTGAAAAACTTAGAACTGTTCTAGTTCTGGCTGTAAGTGTCTCGTCAGTGCTCCTCATTATGTGAATTAAGATCAATTCTCTTCATGTGGTTACTTGAATGTGACTTAAGATTGTTTTATTTCTGCTGTCTAGTTAGCATCGGCTCTGGAGCTGTCTTGGTCAAAATTCAATGGAGTTGATTAGTTAATTCCCTTGATTCAACCGGTGGGAGTAAAGTCTAAAAACGTCTTGTCACATATTAGGAAAACACAATAATCAGGCAGGAAATATTATCCAGAACAACCAAAAATAAAAGACTTTGTCAAAATCAATTAGTATGACATTTTCATGTACATTTTCTGTAACATGATTTATTACCTGCCGGAAGTTTACATTTACTATGGTTTAACTCTAAGACAATCTTGACCTTCAGTACACGCACTGCTTTTGCTTTTCTTTTAGTTTAATCACAAAAGCAAACAAACTGAAAGTGAAAGTAGGAGAATTAATCAAGTAATGAGAAGAAGGCTGACTGGAGCAGGCTATTCAAGGGAAGTAATATATTGGGAACGGGTGATAACACACAATTTTGCTGAATGACTGCCAAGATATTATTGATTAGTATAATTTGTTAGTTATAAATTGTGAATAATGAACAAAAATGTCCTAATATTCATTTAGTGATGATTAAAGGCAGGACTGCTGCTTTTTGATATACAGTTCAATATTTGAAGTAGTGGTACATCAATGTTGGCTTGGTGATATTTATTAGCCTATAGATTAGCAGCTCGGCTAGTAGTCAGGAGTAATTCCCCATGGCTGGAAGATGCAATTCCATAATTCATGGAATGCATCATTCAAGTCATTTAAAAAAAAAAACTATAAACTCTGAATTGCAAAAAACTGCTGAGGCTGAAGGAATAATGCTGTGTTAAAATACTACAAAACAAATCAAATAAAATTAAACCGACTATATTTTAAGTCAGTGGCCCCATAACCCAATTTTTAACCAGACTTCTTTCAGAATAACACTGTAAGGGTGTATAATATGTACTTGTGCAAACGAGTCCTACCTGTCCCTCTCCCGGGGGGGTGCACAGGGACCTGCACTTGGGGGTCCTGAAGTCTCAGGGCTGCCCACAGCGAAGCCTGCACCTAAATTAGTCATATGAATGGGTCCATGCTATGAGCAGAAAAACACATAACACCATTAACACACATCCTCACTGACACCACCCACCTCCCTCCCCCAAAGGCAACTACACGGGCATCTCAGCATCCTGCTTCAGAAATGTATGCCCTAAACTCGTGTTGCAGAAGCTGTTTTTTCCCACATTGCATTTCAATCGTCTTCACATCGTTTCTGTGACACTCCTGCTGGGGAGAAAACTGGGAATGTGTTGCCTTGCACATTCAAAGGAAACCACTGTTTCAGCTTCTTCACTCAAGTAAAGGTGCTGAAGTTGATCATCTTAATAATAATAATAATAATAAAAAACAGACAAATAAGCAACAGACAAATCACTTACAAAGACCAAATAATTTTCAAGGATGTCTGAAAAAAAAAATCTGTTCAATATTAATAGTATAGCAACTGTAGGGCTGTAAAGGGGAAAAATGTTTCAAAAAAGAGCCTTCGCTCACCTGATATCCCAGCAGACCGCTGTCCGTTTCCTCAGGCACTTCTTCAGTAAAGCGTCGTTTCTGAGGCGTGGGTGCCGAAACCCCAGGAACCACAGGAGCTGCAGGTTTAGAGGGAGCCGATGCTGGAGTAACAGGTGGGAAAGCTGCAGGTGGAAGGGTCTTGCGGAAAGAATGAAAGCAAGTGTCATTGCATAATACCAGCTACATAGGTGGCAACTGCTTCCCCCACTATGTTCATTTTCAGATAAAAACAGAACATTTTGAAAACAGAAATACCTAATATTTGTCCCAGTAAAAGCTACTGGATTATTTCTGATGTGTCTAATACCCAGGGACTGTGTTAGTAAATGAGAGATTTGACAGATTGTGCAAAATGTTTAAAATGAACAAGTCTAAATTAATTACATGTTCCTTTATGCCTTACTGGGGTCCTTAAATGAAGTGGAACCAAGTTAAATCCAAATAGAGTGTTCAAATGTCCCGGTTTCTGAGCGAGACTGAAAAAGAGGAAGGTGCCCTGTTACCTGTGGTGGTAAGTTAGCTGGAGCGGGTGCTATGGGGTACTGAGCACTTGAGGGTGGTATTGGAGCTGGTGCTCCTGGCGGCACAGTTGAGGGTGGCAGTGAGTAAGGAGCAGGAACGGGTTGTGGAGGAGGCACAGGTGGAGGGTATGAGGGCTGAAAACCTGCAGGGGGGTAATAAGGGGCCTGAGGGGGAATCCCATTCACAGCTGGCGGCTGAATGAATCCTGTCATAAGAAAAGAAACATGGTACGGAGTTGTGAAACAATTTAAATATCGCAAAAATTGAGAATGAAACTTCTACCTTTAATTTTCTATACATCCCAGTAAAACCCAGTGAAGGTCAGTAAGTGTGACAGCTACAGCTATGGGATTAAAAGTCCTTCAAACTAGCAAGGGACTTTTCAGATACATCAAAAATGCCATTTGTTGACAGTCGCAATTGTGATTTCTTAACACAACCAGCAATAATTTTTCAACTTCTCCTTACAGTGCCAGTTCACTCCTGTTATTACTAATGTTGAAGTTCATTACAGGGCTGTAAACACATGCACCCGCAACCATACACCGGGAGAAGGGGTAAAAATGATGGGCCTACCTTGTGTGGGCATCACAGCACTCATCTGGCTCAGGTAGCGTGTGTACTCTGCATGCACCTAACAACATAAGACACAACAGTCGCAATCAAAGCAGCACAGCAGAACCATTCTCGTATGACAGTCTGTGTGTTTGTGCACATGTACCGCTGCACGTACTGACCGTTTGCAGGAGGTTTTCACAAAGCGTTTTTGCTGCGGCGAGTCCCTCTGGTTTTGGGTGACTGAAAGAGACAACACTGTGAGTCTGAATCGTGAGCCTACAGATTGCTTTACCTCTTTACTACACTCAATGGTTCTAATTCTGTAACTTGTTCAGATACAGCTGGACTGAGGGCAGTGTTCTGACCTGATGTAGATGTACATGGGCTCAAAGGCTTCTCTCCCAGAGGCGGGTTCCAGGCAGCCAGAGCCCCTCCCCCTCAGGAATACTTTCCCTCCTGTCTCGGCCTGAATGTGCTGTAGGTACGAGCAGCCGGGACCCTCTACACGTTCCTTAACTGAGAAACCCTGAATAGCATGTTCCAAGCCAACAAAGACCTTATCCTGTACATAGTGCATCTGTGAAAGAGAGAGTGAGAGAATACGTAGGATGAAAGAGCAGAGCCCTTAGACTATGTCAAATCGCTATGTTGTATGTCAACGAAATTATGTAAAATTCTATTGAAAACTAATAATTAATAGTTACTTTTACAGCCAAATAAAATAAAGGCTTTGCCTCAACACATAGTATTAGCTACTCCACAACTGAAGAGAAAGAAATGGCTTCCCAATAAGCTTGTTTCAGTTTTCATAGTATTAATTAACACAATCACTGTATTTGCATAAAAAAAGTTTCCTGCTGTGCTTTTGTTCATATCTTAGAATTTTAATAACTAAATATCATGACTAAAAAATTTTAGCAAAGACTAAATGAAAAATATTCATTTGTATATTTTAATATTTTGTTTTTAATTAATATTACTTATTTGATGCTTTAATCAAAAGCCTGAATAAGTAAACCTATGCTATTGTGGATATGCATATCCTTATCTTTAAATAAACTTCCTCAGCTCACTTGGTGCTCCCAGGAGGTTTTTTTCGGACCTGCAGGCAACACTGATATATGTACTTACCCCACCAGTAAAGTGTGGTTTGTGACCTGCAGGGGGCAGTGCTGGGGGAGGAGGGCCAGTGGGGTGGTAGACAGTCACTGTGGCTCCGTTGTATGCAGTGCTGGAGCTAGTGGCAGCCTTCACTACCCCGTTCGTAATGAGCTCTTTTATCCTGTTTACTGCCTCTACAACAGACAACAGATTCCAGTTCTTTGCATCTGAACACAAGTACTCCAGGGCAGAATGCCGTTTTGTAGTTGAGCAGGAAAACAGCACTTACTGTCGACAAGTTCTCTAGTTTGTCCTTGTACGTGCAGATAAAGAGGGCGGTCACTATAGAAACAGAGCAAAATCAGTCAGTTCTAGGTGATGCTGAATTAGCAGGGGCCTGTGCATAATGCCTCCAAATATGAATCATGCAACATTAACCAGTCTTCATTAACTTCATTAAGTCATCTTTCAACACAGCAATCATATATCGGTTGGTATAGCTCAGCGGGTAACACCACTAGCCCCCACCACATGTGGGAGACTGGGGTTCGAATCCCGGTCTGGGTAACTATGCTGTGCTACACCAATAAGAGTCCTTAAGCAAGACTCCTAACACTACACTGGCCTACCTGTAATATGATTAATCGTGTAAGTCGCTCTGGATAAGAGCGTCTGCTAAATGCCGTAAATATAAATATATAACTGCCTACATCACACAATATGGCAAACATATTGATATTATAATCAGATATAACAGAACACTGCTGAATACAGTCATGTGAAGAAGCACACCCCCTAATATCTTCAGTTTTTGCACATAAGCAGACATATTCGGGTTTGATCTTCAATTTAACAGTGTGTATAGATAAACATTTAGCAGCCCCAAACCTTAATGTTTCCACCACCATGCTTTGCAGAATGCTGGTATAAGTTTTTTTATGATCAAATTCTGTCTTTAGTTGTTACCAAACATGGCTTTTGGCACTGCGGTCAATCAACTCCATCTTTGACTCAACATATTTTAGTGTTCCCCCAAAGGTCTTTGCAGTTTTACATCAGTGTAAAAATGAGTCTTATGAGACTTCTTCAAGGAGTCAAGGAGTCAAGGAGTAATATAACATCTTACTATCTGCTCTTGGGGTAAACTTCCCAGGGTGGCATGATCTGGATTTTAAAACCTCTCCACTTGTAGATGATCTTCTGAACAGTGGAATGATTTATTTCCAGCCCTTTGGATATCTTCTTAAACTCTCATAAGCATCTACAACTTTCTTTCTGAAGACCTCAGAGAGCTTTTTAGATTTAGAAATTATGATTCCACATACAACAAAAAGCAAACCAGATCAGATATCTGATGTTAAAATAAAACAGGTTCCTCTGAGAGATTTTATAACAGTGCTCTAATTGATCAAGTGAATGTGATTTCAAATTGACACATTTGAAATAGTGACATATGTAGGAGTGCACGTTTCATACAAAAATGCATTAATGCTCATTTCAACCACATTAATGATGACAAAATAGCACCATTATCTGGCAACGCTGTTAAAATGAAGACTTCATATCTTAATCTCCAAATACACTGAATCAACCTCTGTATGTCTGCACCCTCTCTTTTAGCAAACCAACCTTAGCTTGCTCATTTTGCCAAAAAAACAACAAACAAACAAACAAACAAACAAAACAGATGCACAATGTCAGACGTACCCGGGCAAAGCTTTAGCCTTTTCTTCTGCTGTCATGTAGCGCCCCCTTGTGGACACAGCAGCTCCACTCACTCTGCTGATCTGAACAAAGATGTGACAAAAACAAGTTTACATACGATAACAAAATCAGGCAGAATCCCAGGACAAAATTAAGTCACCAGTAATAGTAGTTGTTTATTTAGAATGTCAGGTTAGATAAGTAAATCATTCTTTCCAGCTTATTTATCTACAAAACCAATTCCAAAAATGCTGGATTAACTTTTTTGAGATAATATATGTGACATTTCACTCCAAGACAAAAGCCATAAGTTAATGCCCATGACTGTGATGGGTATAACCATACGGGCTCTAGAGTACTTTGAAACATATTTTGCTAAACATATTTTAGCGCAACACATGCTGATTTTAAATACTATCAATTTCAAGGACATCCAAATTATTTTAGGAGACAGTGCAGGTGTTATACTGGCTTGCCTGCAGGTCAATTCTGTCTCACGCTGAAAAGTCCAGTACGATCGCACAGCTAAAAACTTGTATAACAGAAGAATGGCAAAAATGTATGTTTTTAACGTTGGACCAATTTGTGCTCTCAGTTCTCAAATGATTATTAAGCACAGTTAAAAGGAACAGTGCTTCACAGGTGGGGTAAACATGAGCCCAACATTTTATAAACTAGACTGCAGGCAACACATTTACAATAAGCATATTTCCAAACACTGACTAATTAAGTTTTGTAAGGTAAAAAAGTGTTTTTTCCATCTTTACAATTTTAAACTGATTAAAGGTCAAGCTGAAATTACAAATCATGTATTTCTGATTTAATTAGTATTTTGCTTTATGTACCAAATGTTTAGGAATTGTAGGTGCAGAGGTCAAACTAAAATCCAAAATCATGGATCACTAAATTATCTTTTTTAGTATGCAAATATGGCACTTGTAATTGAATGTATTACAATCCAGGGATGACCCTAACCTCATCCTGAGTTTGTCCACGGGTCAGAAGGTTCCGACAGGTGAGAGGTACATCGTTTATCTCCACCTCAGCCACCACTAGGTCATCCTTTGCTTTTGCTGCAGGTGCTGGCTTCCCACTTGAACCTGTGGTCTACAGCAGAGTACACTTTATTCAGTGTGCCGCTTTTTTGACAAAATCCTGCACACATTCCAGCATGGGTGACTTAAAGCAGAACTGACCTTATCAACAGGCCCAGGAGCCCCGATTTGTGAAGGTTTCAGCTTGCCCTTGGCCACCAGCATGGCATTGATTTTGGCAGCCACAGCAGCAGCAGCATCCAGGGCACCTGTGGGGGCTGCGTCTGCCTCGCCCCCTGTGCCTGGACCTGGCTGGTCCCATTTACTTCGCCGCCTGACAAGAAAGGCCCAAAACAGGTTTAGTCGCTTGATTAGTGGAGAAAGTCTGCAGGTTACAGCAACCGACATCAATATATTGATTGGTGTCAATTAATTTAAATGGTCTACCTGGTTCAGAATTCCAGTTTGGGCCTATCATTTAATACAGTAATGAAAATTTGTACACAGTAAAATGTACGGAATTACTAAGACACCTTTATTATCCGCCTATAAATGGTAAAGATTTCCTGTAAAATAACCTACTAAACAGACCAGCTGTGTTACATAATATACCAAATTTAGCAAGTTTACATGTTAACACATCATATAACATAAACAGCCACTGTTAATTCAAATAGACCATAAAACCGCTAACAAACTACAAAAGTAATACTTATACATTAAACTACTAAAGA
Organism: Prochilodus magdalenae; assembly: GCA_024036415.1. NCBI lineage: Eukaryota > Metazoa > Chordata > Actinopteri > Characiformes > Prochilodontidae > Prochilodus > Prochilodus magdalenae. The sequence goes on from JAMWET010002460.1 coordinate 19,233, forward strand.
ACGATACATCTGATACTGCCAGACACGATTAGCCACTTCAGCTTAACTAGATAACATTAGCTAATTTACATTACCTGAGGGACGTGTAAAGCTGGTTTATATATATATATATATATATATTTAATTGGATATTTATAGATTATCTAAGCAAATCCCATTGCTCACAGAATATCGTTTAAATAATGTACTATAGCTTAATGTTGATCTAATGGTGGGCGACTGATGCTAATGCTAACGCTAACGCTACTTAGCGCTCTGATCAAATTTAAACCCGCTGTAACTGCCATCTTGCAGGTTCCTGTTCGTAGTAGTTCACTGTCCGTATCTTACCCGCCGTTCTGGTTCGTATTAAATGACATCAATGAGGCAACTTCTGTAATTTTAACGATTTACTGTTCCAGCCAAATTCACCAACACGGTACAGTATACAGGCGCTGACGCACTTCCGCCTACACCACTGGTGACGTCAACTGCGGGCTGACCGTTTCTCTACATATGTTTACAAATAATAAAATATAACTGCATTTAATGGATAAATGTAGACTGTGTTCACGTTAAGCTTTCGGAGCTCCCAGGTGTTTTATTTACCTAGCAGGATTTATTCACCTGGAGCCAAAAAACCTCAGCAGCTCTATTAGAAGTAGGGTCTTTATTAAAGGGACACTTGTGCCAAAACGAGACATTTAAAGGAGAAGTATGTGAGATTTTTTGTCTAAAACTAAACTAAAAATTATTAGCGGAATGGTTATCAATGATGTCTCTTCATCATGTTGCAGAGATATGTATTGAAGTTACCATGCTAACTAACTAGCCACCCTGGCTCATAATACCACTGTACCTCAGGAGGTAATAGTGAGTCACAGCAGTTTCGACTTGAATCAGTCCAACGTGAGAGGATGATGTTTTGTCCGTCATGTTGAAAGAGCAACTCCTGGTTAGAACAAAAGTTTACACTAGGGTTGTTTTTTTCACTGCTAAACATGCTTCAAATTTGCAAAGGGGTTAAGTCAGATGCTTAACTCAATGCAACATTTCTCCAATCTGACGGAAGTGGAAGGAGTGTGCAGTTTTGGTGATATGTTGTCCCCTATTGTAAAGTGTGTATTTCACAGAATTCATAAGGTAACAAATTGGTTCTTTAAACATCAGTACATCTGTTGGTAAACATACCACGTCCTAAAAAATCTAAAGACTACATTTTTCAGTTTAATGTCTGGAAAACCTGCCAAAAAGTAATAATAATGATGATAATAATAATAATAATAATAATAATAACAATTAAATCTGTATAAAATGTATAGTGAAAGTTGTGTATTTACTTTAATATAATAGAAACACAATATTATTACCCCAATTGGGCATCTTAACCAAGCAGTCACGAAGGATTGTTTCAGGGTAAGATACATTTTATTGCACATTTCTGCCATTCAGAAAATATACATAATCGTTGAATGAAATAAGACCAATTTCTTTATACCTCACCTTTCAGTGACACTTGTAGTCAATATCTAAAGAGCAACAACAGACCAATACAATCTGGACTTTCAGACAGCACAGCCCAATGATTATAGATATAATCAGCATAATACACTACATTCAAGAAGCCGGGATTTTTTTATTAAGTTAATTTAATCACTAAAAAGTCAGTTGTGCCATTACAATGGCTGTTAAAGGGTTAAACGTCAGCAGACTATCTGTGAAAGCTTTAGCACAAATGTATTACATTATATAGACCACCGAATGTAATGCACTGCCGCGCTGCTGTCACTGACTTTATGTGGCTGGCTGCATCAGATTTAAAACCTTAATGCTTGCTTACAAAGCCAAGATTGGACCAGCCCCTCCCTGGCGCCCAGATGATGGAATAAACTTCCACTGGCTGCCCAATCAACACACTGAAGACCATCTCTTTGTGAGCCACTTAAATAAACACTGATCTAGTTATATATTGAAAAACTTTGTATTGCACTTGTGCTGTGTTTAACTCTGTCTTTCTAGGTATCAGCACTGGCCCTTGTTTTGCCAGTGTTTTAGTAGTTTGGACTTTAACCTATTTATACTTCCTGGGATACATTGTCTGACTGGACACAAAGCACCTGTTCAGCTGAGAGAGTTACAACGTAAATCAGTGCTATATGTCCATAAATATACTGTATAGTCATAAATCAAGTGCTGAAGAAAATGTGGCATCTGTGAGTTTCTTTTTAAATGTAAATCCTCCTACTCTTTATTTATCACATACAGAGAATAGCTTTCTTTAAAGCAACCTCTAAATGATCTCTCTCCTCTTCTCTGCCTCTTTGTGATTCTTCTTCTTGAAGTCAGAGATGCGTTGCTCCATCAATGGCCGGAAGTGCCGGATCAAACCCTACATGACAAACAGATGCCTAAGGGTATGAGTTTATGTTCATGAGTTAACGTACTTCCTTTATCCTGTGGGTTTCAGCAGCTCTTGTCATAGAAGTGCATCAAAGTTCAACCCTGCTCTGAAAATCTGTCTTCCTGTAGAGTTTAGTTCCAATGAGTTGGATTGGCATTGAGAAATAATCATCAGTCAGTAGCACCATACCTCAGAGTTTTCTCACCAGAGTAGAGGAGGTTACTGCAGTAAAACTCAATTAAACTGATTTCAGATAATAAGCTGGATGCGTAGGTTTATAAGCTTTAGGTTTATAGGCCCCATTTCCAGATTTAAGTTAAGTTAAAGCTTATACTTAAAAAGTGTTAATGGTGATTCAGTATAGGCACTACAATTTAGCCTTATTAAACTAGGCCTAAACCTTATCTGGGAAAATCTTTATGTGTACAGCATTTTGCACCAAAACCAGGTACCACCCTAAATCTATTTCATTTCCAGTCCAAATAGACATTCAGTGAATAATGCATTCATCTAGGAGAGTAGATATGAAATAATCTGCTTGTAAGAGGAAATTTAAAAGAAAATCAGTGGGAAAATGGGACTCCCAAAAACCGTGCATGACCTGATAGACCACCAAAACTGTCCCCATAATCATGTTTGAGAGAGAAAACATCCACAGGTGTTTCTGTCTCTTACTTTCACTGTCAGAAGACAACTCAGCATTTTCACTTAATGACAGGAAAATAAATGAAGGGTGGTCTCTGACTTTTGCACAGTACTGTATAGTGACATCAAACTTTGCAGGAGCAGGAGTTCTCTTAAGAACAATGTCTGGAATATAGGATCTACAAACCAAGTCGTTCTATGTTTTTACTCTGCACTCCTGTTAAGCAAGTAAAGACTGTTTTTGCTCACTTGAACAGGCCAGGCAGCCCCATCGCCCAGCGCACAGATGGTGTGACCTTCTATCTGTTTGCTTAGCTCCCAGATCATGTCTATCTCGGAGGTGCGAGCATCTCCCTTCACAAAGCGCCACATCATTGAATTCATCCAGTCCACTCCTGCAGGGCAGACAGAAACAGTTGTTGATGAAGCTCCAGTTGTTGATAAATCTAGTAAAATGCATCACTGACATAACTGATACAGTCAGCTAGTTATGTTTATACACTCAACACCAAAAGAATAGTTGCACAAATAGTTTCACCCAGAAGGAATCAACCAACAGGAACAGAACTTGGTGGGTAAGTTTGACATTGTGAGACATGAGAATGATTCAGGTTTCAGGCTCGGCCATGGGTGTGATGTAAGCGAGGATGGGCCTTATCGCTGCATCTGTCTGACTCAACAGCCACAACTGCGGACACTCTGAGGGCAGTGATGCCCTCTATGAGTCATCCTATTGCACGCACTCCGTTACAGTGACAAGAGAGACACTGCTTCTGTATGTATAGCTTAATAAATATCAATAAATTTTGTCTAAATTTCAGTCTAAATTTATCATCATTTATTGTTTCTGGCAAATCTGGCAAATTTATCACCATTTATTGTTTTCTTCCTTCCCAAAAACATTGCAATTCGACACTTCCTTCTGGGTGCAGCTATTCCATTGATGAGTATATTTTCAGTGGGATAAGTGTGGGGTCTTTTAATTATATTATATTATATCCAGCATGGATAAAAATGCTTAAAACAGGACATTGTCATATTCCTGTTTATTATGCTGTGTGATTATATGGTGATGTGACATTTGGTCCAACAACAAGATAATACAAAAAAAATGTTTCTAGAACTGATCTGATCTTTTCTGTGGTGATACCAAAGAGTCATAGAAGGCACAGACAAACAGGATCATAGAGATATGCTGGAAATCTCAAATCATATGTCACACTTCCTTACCTTCTCTGCAGGGAGTGCACTGGCCACAGCTCTCGTGTTTGTAAAACTCTACCAGCCGTGCAATAGCTCTGATCACATCAGTCTGAGGCAGAGATAAAATAGATTGAGACTGCAAAGTTTCTGAAAACTGTAAATTAGGCCAATCTGAAAATGTGCAGATCTGAAACAATGCAAGCCAATAAACTCACTGATTTGTCCATGACAATGACTGCAGCAGTGCCCAGAGCAGTCTCAGCTCTGACAAGGTCATCAAAATCCATCATCGCATCATCACAGACAGAGCGGGGAATAATCGGTGTGGATGAGCCACCAGGAATCACACCCAACAGGTTATCCCAGCCACCCCTCACACCACCTGAATCAAGCGCAGGGGGTAGAAGAAACCAGAAGTAATCATTCGTTTTGGGTGCACAGTAAATCGGCTGTCTGATCCATTATTCACAGACAAACTGGAAAACGTATGCATTATCTTGGGACAACATACTACAGTCGATAATTACAAGGGGTAACAAAGTGCACCCTGTTATTCCACACACCCACCCACTTCTTAATGTATAGTCACTAGTGGTGGCCATTTCACTTAAAAAAAAAAAAAAAAAAAGATTAATTCATAAATAATTTGCACAAAAATTAATAGCATAGTGGATAACACCTTAACATGCAACCTTTTTAAAATGCTTTTTTTCTGGCTTGGTAATGTGATATATAACGTACAATAAATGAGATCTTTCAAATCTTTTTGAGTAATGAGTAGCAATCAGTGGTGGACGTAATACACAAACCATGTACTTGAGTTAAAGTAGAGATACCCAAGGTAAAATATTACTCCAGTAAATGTAAAAGTCTTCCCTTTAGACCTCCACTTAAATAAAAGTACTAAAGTATTTACCTTCAAGTGTACTTAAGTATGGAACGTAAAAGTGGCATGATTTATTATGGCTTTCTGCAACATAACTCTTAATGAACTTACACTCACCAGTTACAAGAGCATGTGTACATATTTCTATATTGTGATCGATTTACCCACAAAGTACCACAAATTTACCTACAAATGGACATTTCCATGGATGCTAAGAATCCATGAATAAGCTTGTTTCGTGACATATTACACTGGTACACGCACCAGTGTGTACCAGTGTAACACACTATGCCGAAAGGAATGACAGATTTCCCATAATGTAGAAGAGTACAAAGTAAGAAATATGAGTTTGAAATGTAGTGGAGATAAGTCCAAAGTCCAAAATGGAAATACTTCAGTAAAGTATAGATACACGGAAAAACTACTTAAGTACAGTATCGAATTACATTTATCTAGTTACTATCTACCACTGGTAGGAATTCACTCTTTCCACCAAATTCTTGAGAAAATTGGGCAAGTTTATGGATTTACAAAAATGCTATGCTGTATTGTGGCATATTTTCAGAGATTATAGCATTATTACAGTGGTCCGACTGCAAAGGACAAACTAGGCAAAACAATTTGCCCTAAGGCAGACCATTGCTAGATCTCTAGTTAATCAAGAAAGACAGAAGCACTGACTGTGGGCAAATTACATCATAAGTGGAATTTTGAGGTTAACTGGGGAGTCCTGGACCTCCCAATTATTGGTTGATTACTCATATTCACCACATTAATTATCAGATAATTTTATCAACCTAGAAATTTCCATTGTTTTGGATCTATCACCATCATCGTGTACCGCCAAGGGCAATATGGTCACTGGGCATTAAAACCACACATCTGACCTGCATGTCTCTCAAGGAGTTCTCTCAGAGGGATGGACATCTCTTCCTCCACTGTGCACGGTGTGTTCACATGTCCAGAAATATTGAACAGTTTAGTTCCTGAGTTTCTGTCACGCCCAAAACTGGCAAACCATGTCCCTCCTCGACGGCATATGGTTGGTGCTACAGCTACCGTCTCAACGTTAGCAACTGTTGTAGGACACCCAAACACACCTTTTAGGAAAAAAGAGCAGAGAAATGTTACGTTTTATACCAAATAAATATTTAGCCATATTTGCATCATGTATTGGGCTTCAGGTTATTAGACTAAGGTAGCTAATGTACACCAGGGTTAGGGGAAATATAATATATTTGAGTCATTAATAAACTATTTGTTCAATCGAAGATGATTTCACACATACAAGGTAAAATTATCATAAAGAGGATGAAACAGCACCTATGTCAGCAGGGAATGGTGGCTTTAGACGTGGTTTGCCCTGTTTGCCTTCAATGGACTCGATTAGAGCCGTCTCTTCTCCACATATGTAGGCTCCTGCGCCCCGCATTACAAATACATCAAAGTCATATCCAGAGCCACATGCATTTTTCCCTATTAACCCTGCAGTGTAGGCTTCCTTAATTGCCACCTAAGAGAAGCAAGGTAAAGGTGAGGTCCATCCATCTGGTGTCAAAAAATAAATAGAATGAATCAAAGAGGCGTTTTTCATCAACTTTATGAATTATAACATACATTAAATATTAAAACTATAGTAGCTGTCAGTCACAGTACCTTCTGTACATTTGATTTAATCTCCAAATGCTGGAGCTCTACACATCTGTGTACATGATCCATCTGTTTATACAACAAGATACCAGAGTGTATGATGGAGTCCTTCAGGGTTATGATGATGTGTTGTGATAGACGCTGACCTGTAGGTTGGAGGACTCATTGTAAAACTCTCCTCGGATGTAGATGTAGGCAGCGCGCGCTCCCATTGCTCTGCCTGCCACCACACAGCCTTCCACCAACTTATGAGGGTCATGACGCATGATTTCCCGATCTTTACAGGTACCTGGCTCACCTTCATCTGCATTTACCACCAAGTACTTAGGTCTGCAGAGCCAGAATGAGAGGAGTGGAGAAAACATGATGTCACTAATGTTACAGTAAAGCTTCTATAGTATAACGTGTTACAGTTACAGTAAGGCAAGTATAAAGTTATCGCAGATGTTACAGTAAGACAAGTCTAAGGCTATTAAAGGTGTTACTGTAGACAGGTGTGGTCTTACAAAAGGCAAGTGTAAAACTGTCACAGGTGTTACTGAAGGCAATTTAGGAATAGGACTATTACAGGTGTTAAGGTAAGGCCAGTATAAGGCTATCACAGGTGTAACAGAAAGACAGGTGTTGCAGTAAGGTGTGTATACAGGTATCATAGATGTTACATTAAGGAAGTTATAAAACTATTACAGGTGTTACAGTAGGGCTTTTGTATGGTTAGCACAGGTGTTACAGTAAGGTGAGTATACAGGTATCATAGATGTCAGATCAGGTGTTAGATCAAAACTGGTGTTATGGTAGGGCAGAGGTTATAGTAGTACAGGTGTAACAATAAGAGAGGTGTATGTTTTTCTCAGGAAGAGGTTGACCTGCCATCACTTGGTTTGTTCATGAAGCTCCATTTCATCCCAGTGGGGAAGCCAGCTCCCCCTCGCCCCCTCAGCCCTGAAACCTTCACTTCATTTAGTATCCACTCAGGTCCTTTCAGCAAGATTTCTTTGGTCTTGTACCAGTCCCCTCTCTCCAGCGCCCCCTTCAGTCTACAAGAGAACAACCCCGTTTTAAGATTGAGCTGAACCAGGTGTAAGACTGTATTAAACATGCATAAATGTTGATACCTCCAGTCATGGCGACCATACAAATTCGTGAAAATTCTGTCTTGGTCATCCAGGGGCCCAAATTTAGTTTTCTTCGTTTTTTCCTGGTGACACACACATGAACACACAACATCGCTGATTCTCATTGGCCAGTGTAAAGAAACGAATTAAAAGTATCTGCATTGTATTTCATTAATCTAAAAAAAGATCCCCAAAGTGTTAGCCAAAGGTTCAGGTTATTTCCAGCTGTCTGGATGTTTATAATGGGTGGTAATGGTCAATGGTCAGTGTGAATAAGGTGCCACCTGTTGCTTGGCAGCAGTGGTCAGACATCGTCCAGCAGGTATAGAGTTGTATAGAATCACCACTGCAGATCGGCCCCTAGTCCAGGTGAGTGAGCGCCCCAGCGTCAGCATCACTGTGAAACCAATACAGCCTAAATAACAAACAATGACCTAAACCTTCCGGCCCAGAATGCAGAGGCGGTTATAGGTATATTAGCGTCTAACTGGTTGTACACAGTAACAGGGCATAATTCACATTCACTCATGGAGCTAAATATGCAACATCTAATAGAATTGCAGTCTTGGTCATATTTCACTTGTAAAGTTGTCCAGGAAAGTGAATCTGGGTGCATACTGAGTTCCTTGTTCTATATTATGCCTACAGCCAGTGTTGGGGTTTTGTAGTTAGCCCAGTATTGCTTACTGTTACCAGCCTATAATAATGAGTTAATATGAAGAGAGCTGTATTATGTGGGTTGTAGTTGGATATTACACAGTACTACAGTCAGCATAACAATAAATGAAGGAATGAGTGAATGAACAAATGAGTGAATGAATAATTGTATGAATTTATAAATGAATGAACTAGAAATGCAGCTTTGATCTGTCTCAGGGTAGTGCAAAATGGTTCACCCAGCTGGTCCCTCATAGCCTTGCAACTGTAACTTTCCACAAGATACCTCTGAAAAACTGCAGTGTGCCACAGAATATTTGTAAATCCAGAGACTTTGGGGGTCTCTTAAATTGAAGACAAAAGAGAATATGTGAAAGAGCCCAATCAATGTGTGTAAGACTGCATTACCAAACTAGAACAGGTCATTTTCAGAAGAAGAATAGTGAAACCAGTCAGCACCGCTGTGGCCAGGTGAGCAAACAGCCCACCAATACTGGAGAAGCCACTTGACAAGGTTATGTTTAAGTTCAAATGGCAGTTCTCTGTGGACGGCTAAAAAGTCACTGTATTATTTACCATAACGAGGCCAAAACAGTGAGACAGGAGTGGTTCTACATAAGATCTGTTTTTGAAGAAGTTATTAGCAGGCTCCACCCAAATCATTTCATCATGGGATTCAGGGGATTCAGGTCTCATCAGCAGGCTGGATTTGGGTTCTAAGTGTCGAATCCCCCCAGAGAGAAGAGCTGTTTCCCTCCTCTTATTCAGTTTCATAATCAGGAGGTGAAAGACAGGAAGAAGGTCAATTGGCCCTCTTCATAGTCGTAGAGTGCATGTCTGATGTGAGCAGGAATATGAGGAGACGTTAATGAACACTGCTTAGGGCTGCTTAGGAAGATCCCCTCTAATCCCTATTTAGCTCCCTGCTTGAGGAAGAAAATAAAGGTGGCATAAAATATGAGGCAATGTTACTCACTTGGCAGACGTATTCAACCTTGCGCGCTTCTTCTACCTGATCCAGAAGGTTAGAACCGTGCAGCTACAGCTGAGCATCGCAGACATTCAGAAACTAACACCTAACGGAGGATCAGCAGTGTGGCACAAGCTGTCTAGGTAGGGCTCAGCTGTGACGTGGCATTAATTCGGCGGCAGGTGTAGAGGAACCTAGGTCATTAACATTTGGACAGACAGGCTGAGCATGCAGGACAGAGACAGACTGTACTACTGTGAATATGTTAGTCCCAAATCGCAAGAAGGAGGACTTTAAGGGTCTGTGGCCGGGAAAACCTTCCTCACATGTTTACAATAAAAGAGTGTGATGGGTGCAAACACTGTGAAAGTTGCAAAATGTACTATGCCAGACTTCTCGGCATGGAGTTGCTGAGATTCCTAATGGTGTCCTGTGATAATCCATCCCATGCAGGTTGAATATTCTCACACAGTTCCTGCAGATGGTGTGGTAGGGGTAGAGGTGGAGAGACACCAGGCCTTCTGGACATGTGACAGGTGACAGTATACTGTTCATCTTGGCACTGACCACGGTACCTCCACACAGATTTCTTGGTCATCTCCATCAAGATAAAAAACAGGACTCATCACTGCAGATGACCTGCTGCCATTCTGAGTCTCTCCATGACAGTCTGGCACTATTGCAGTCTTTGATGTGATGTTAAGGGTAATCGTTGTAAGGAAGGGTCTGCGTGTATGTGGTCGTGCAGCCGTCTGCCAGTGGTGCTGGCACTAACAGGATGACTCATCACTGCTCATTCAGCAATCATGTCCGCAATCATGTCTGGTGGGTCACTTTGCGCATGTTGGACCATTCGCATATTCTCTCAATCCATGCTTCGTGTATGTTTTCAATATAACCATTCCACTTTCTGGAACTCTATATATATATTTTTTAACATCTGTTTATCCCAAAAAATATTGCTAGTTGACCATTTTCAACCTCTTCTTACCCCTTACAAAGGAATGTTTCCTTTGTAACTTTGTGATGTGCGTCTGAACTGTTGTTTGTTCTATAGATGGATATGTGTAAATGTGTTGGCTTTTGTGACATCACAAAAAATGTCAAAAAACATTGTTTACAGACTACGTGGAACTGGTATACAATCACTGGCCACTTCATTAGGTACACTTTCTTGTATTCACACTTATTATCCAATTTATTAGATCTACTTACCATACAGGGGCACTATGTAGCTCTACTATTAGATTGTAGTCCACCTGTTTGCCTACATACGTTGTTAGCGCCCCCATTACCATGTTCTTACATGCTCATGACCCCCACAGGATAACTGCAGAACAGGTATTATGGCGCGTCCAAAGACCATGATCAGTCCATGCTGGTAGTGATCACACTCTTAAGACCCCAAATCTAATGATCTTAATGTCTTCAGTTTTAGTAACAGGTTTAACACGTCATCCCTCCAGCAGCTCATACAGATTTATAACAAATTTGAACAACTCTGTCTTTAGGAGCTTTTCAGATTTGAATATATCGTAATACAGAGATTCATTACACCAGCTGTGGTCTAAAACAAACACTCAGAAAGGAAACTGATTCTGACTGACAGCCTCTTTTTCTTTATTTACTCTTTATCTTTACAACAGGAGAAATGATCGCCAGGCAAAAATAATCATTAACTATCAGTGAAAAAGACTCCTGCTAACACAGGAAGCGTCCCTGATGCAGAGGCTCTCCAGCCCCAGATCTTCACCCCATCCACAGCATTCACACACACGCACGCACACACACACACACACAAATATTAACACCCCTGTCTGTGTTTACATGTATGAAACTGGAACTTTAATGTGGATTGTAAGGATATTGACCTGTAATTTAGCACATCATTCACATATTAGACCAAATCAGTGTTTAAGTATCTGTAACAAAAATCAGTAAAGTATTTTTTCCCAAAATGAAAACTCAAGGCCGCTGTAGGACTGTACAAAGGGTGTTAATATTTGACTTTATTTTTTACACAAACACAATGATCCCTCCACATATTTGCATAATCATTTGCATAATCATTTAGTGCATTGCTCATTATTTCCTGAGAATAGTTGCCAAAAAAAAAAACACAACACAAAGGCAGCTTGACCCTTAATAAAGCAAAGATCTGAATAATTTCTATCTTCAGACAGAAGTTGTACATCTATACTGCAGAAGCCCTTCAGGAAGCTTTACAATCAAAAGCGCTGGAAGTCATGGAAGCGCAGAAGATCTATTGCTTATACTAGAACGTGTAATGAAGGAAAAAAATCATCAGCAAGTTCTCACTTTAGTGCAAATAAAGCTGAGGTGGAACATTACAGTATCTACACATACTCTATCTGTCCTGGTTAAACTCTGTGGCTCTTCAGGAGACTGAGCTTATTTGAATCTATTGCCATTTATCTGTGTTTGACTTGTTTCTAAGCACTTTACTCAAAGTCACAGTTGAAATTCAGAAGTTACTGTTCTTTCAAATATTCTAAAATAGATTTGAAGTCTAGGAAAACGACAAAAAACAGAGCTTTGTATAGTTATAGTTTGTTTAGTTTTTTTTTTTTTTGGTTGATGTGTTAACGCCACTAAATAACAGATCTTCAGTTAGAATTTATTATAAAAACCTACAGCGCTGTCTGAATGAGCAACTATATACAACCATATACTATACGTTATTGACATTTCGCCATTGGTCCTTTATACTTTAACTCTCAAATAAAGCTTTTATATATTTTTTTCCTCCACAAAGGCAAGACGTTGGTCTCTAAGAGAGAGAAAAATAATTAACAGAGATTTCTCTCTAATCTTTCCCCAAATTCCTTATAGCCCTTTCCAGTGCTGTCACTAGGAGGTTTTGTCTGTTTTGTGCTTTCGGGGTTCACATGGCTAAAGAGGACGAACCGCCAAAACAAACCTCCTGAGATCAGATTCATTCTCTGATGATCTAGCTGCAGCCCTGCAGACCAAGCCTCATGCTGAGGAAGTTGGCAGGAAGTTGGTTAGATAGCCAAGTGTTGTTAAGGTACATAATATATTCAGTGAATGTTAGTGAGAATTTTTGTTACAAAGAAGGTGTAGTAACACAAATGTTTAAATTTGCATGAAGTCGGATAACTCAAAATTACTTTAGCTGTGCGTCATATGGCGAACTACGTATGTCTGTGATGTAGCTAGCTGCCGTGGCTAGAAACTTAACTAACACTTATCCTACTCTGAGATTGCAATTTGCATCCACGCAGGACTGCAGCCAGTTACTACCAAACAAACCAATATGAACCCATATACGATCATTCCCATCAACGCATATTAAGTAATGTCACTACAGCACCAAGGCCTACAGAATGTAGAGCGCAACGTCTAGATTCTTAAGCAGAATTCAACACCAGATCTTGAATCCAGTTTTTGGTTCTGGATTAGTTAAAAAACTGATGGAACTGATCTGGCCACCTAGTGTCAAACACCAGTGACTATAAAATCAAAGACCAGAAACTGGATTTATGATCTGGAACCGAAGGCCTCAGTTCTAGAGGCTTCAAAACTATGGAGCACTAAGTCGAGAGCACAAAAGCCTCCATGTAGAGAACAGGTCCAACTATATTTGTGCATCGAAAACCACAAAGGAAAGAAGGCAATCCGGAGTGTGTGTGCACACCCAGCATGCAGCAGCAAAGCTCTGAACATTTCCTACACACACATGCGAATGCACGCACAGTCGCCACCTGAGGCGAGCACAGAGAAAGGCTGAACTGCTGCTAGACTTTAAGGTTTTGGTGAGGGTCACCTGGAACCCAAACCCTAACTCTCAAGGTCACTTTCTATGCAAGGGCTACAGCAGCTCCTCGCTCATCGCAGTAATGAAATCAAACCCAAACCTAGAGCCACTTGAAATTACAGCAAAGGCTTTAGGGCAGAGGGATACTGTGGAGACTTGTCAAACCAGGAAAACTCACAATAAATATGAAACAAATAAATAAATAAATACACACTTAACTCCCTGCCTCATTCCTGAGTCTTCCCTTTATTCTCCTGTTATCAGCTCCTGCTCTAGAGCACTGAGGAAGACCACATCATCATCACCATCATCAAACCTACTCACAAATACGGCACCACTCCCACACTAACATGTAAGAAGTAAACAAAGAGCAACAGAAACCAAAACCAGAAACCCCACTTTTTTTCTTTTACATATTTTGTCATAGGTTATGTAAAATGGATTCAAGTAAGAGTTTAGGGACTACAGTACTGACCATGAAAGACGGCTCTCCAAGGCCCCTCTTAGATGGTGCGAAGTTTTTTGATATGCTGATGTGCAAAGAGTTGAGCACATCAGCAACTCAAATAGAGAAGACAGTTGAAAAACTGCCCTATTTAATAAAATCGATAAACCTCTTTGCAATCATCAGTTTCACTGAGTACAGAATAAATAAGAATCTCTAGAATAGTAATGAATTGTATTCTTTGGTATACAAACTACATGTACGTATGTATTTAAATATTTGCTATTTCTGCTTTTATCTTATTTGGACTTAAATATTCAGCAGCTGCAAACAAACAGATATCTTTCAGGGTATCAAGTACACATTTTCTTGGAAGAGTCTAGAACCGAAGAGGGCAGCCTGTATAAGCGCAGTTCCATTCTCCACCAGTAGGTGACAGCATTGTAGTATTTAAAATAAAAGAAAGCTACACACGTTTTCTTCTCACTGCTGTCTCGCGCTCCATCTCTAAACTCATTTTGTGATTTTATATAGCATCAGCAACAACCTTCACCCCTGCCTGCAGAATATATTAACAAAATAAATCTATATTACATTTTTTCCCATGAAGTAAAGCAATATGATTAAATCTGAACACAAACTGGCAACATAAAACAATAAAACCAAAACATAAAAGGACATAGAAATGAAAAATACATTAGGAGGTCTGTAAAAGAAAGCAGAACAGTCAGAAAACCCGCTTCTCCATTTGCTTTTTCCCCCCCTTTCTCTTTACTTTGAGCTGCAAGTGCTCCTGTCCTCTTCCCTACTGTGAGGAAGACTGGTCACACAGACTGGTCCGCTCTCACTCTCGGATACATCTGCTATGACATCATATTTGATCTGTGTACACACAACACTACAACCCCTCTTCTTCAATATCTTCTTCATCTTCCTCCTCCTCCTCCTCCCATGCCATATGTGTGTGAGAAGTGCCTCTCTCTGGCTCCTCCATGACTGTGGCCCTGTGGTGACCCTCCATGGCCCTCCAGAGGAGGCTGGGATATCCGACGCGACCTGAGTCTAGCAGTGTCGGTCTATGTGGCGCTACTCCTGGGCTGTCCTGCTGGAACAGGATCTGGCCGGCAGAGGAGCTGGCAGATGATGGGGTCAGCCGGAGTGGGCCATGCTGGAGCTGGGCTGGAGAGGAAGGATGTTCCTCGGGTCCTTTCCGTGGTCGGCGAGTGCGAAACTCCAAGCAGCTATGGCCTTTCCGGTGGCGCTGTAGGTGGTCTTCACGGGCAAAGGCTTTGTGACACAGTGGGCACTCATAGGGCCGGTCACCGCTGTGCAGGGATAGGTGGTTCTTCAGGTCATAAGAGTGCAGGAAGCGGGCAGGGCAGCTGGGGCAGGGGTACGGACGCTCGCCTGTGTGCTTCCGCATGTGGATCTTCAGTTTGTCATTTCTGGCAGTAGAAATAAAAGAGCAGAATGTAGCTAGTGGAAAATTTACAGAAAACATCAATTCTAAATTCTTTCAATTAGCACCACACATTAGTAACTAGAAAAGCAGATCTGAATTGGCATTAAAGGAATTGTTGTTTGGAATAAAAATATGTTGTTAACATCACACAAAAAAGAAAAAAAAAAGGGCAGAAAATAGTCTATTGCTTCTTCAGAGAAATTGTAAATGTGACTGATGTATTGGAGATGCCTACAAATGCATTTCTTTGTATGTGTATCCAAAACGCTTACAAAAATCTTAAATATTATGATAAACAGTTCAGGATTTCAATTGATTTTCTGTGTTTTTCTTGCACAGCTAGCATATGGCACAAAACGCAAATCCCTTAGAGCACTGGTTCCCAATCCTAATCCTGAATCTTCTTATTGTCCTCATTCCAATACAAATACCTCAATTGAGAAAGCACAGCTTGTTAATTAGCTGATTACTTGGTTCAGCAGGGAAAAAAGCACAATACGAAGGAGGAGGGTTACTCCAGGACCAGGATTGGGAATCAATGCCTTGGGCCCTATTCAGATGGGATTCGTTTTTCATGGGGTGTGATGTCAGTTTACCCCAGTATTTCTTTACTGTTTATGACAGATTCGCATGAGATAAGGAATATCAGTATAAATGACAGAGATGGAAGTGGCTACTCTATTTTTGCACTGATCAAAACAAGTAGAAAACAATTAACATTTAATTTAGCAATTATTTCATTTGCCCTACCAAGCTGTCCTGCTGCCTTCCATAGGATATAACAACATTTTTCACTGACATATCGAATCACATATGATTAAACCAAACGGGTTATTTCTACTGGTCGTTTTTTGAAATGTGAAAGGCACCACATTAACGCGTCTCTAAATCTTGCAACAGGTAAGAATGGTTGAGTTGGTACATTTGGACAAGACTTATATATAATCAGTAAAAATAACATTACACACCTCCTCATGTAAAACTAAAGCCATCAAAACATGGCTTCAGACAAGGGTAACCTCAGACATGCTGCAGTAGCTAGTGGCATGTATCCTTTATTATCGACCAAAAATAACAGACTATCTGATTTTTATTAAAAGCATCTCACCTTCTCATACACACAAAATTAAAAGAATCATTTGAAATTAAGGGTTTTTTTTTTTCTTTTTACAAAATACGTTGTCAATTACAAAAATTCATTGAACACTTTATTGGCAACTTTCTATTAAGCTTGTCTAACCCTTCAATACCAGCTATATAATTACAATAATCGTTCATAGTATCACCTTTAGGAGCATTGATAGGAAAATTCAATACCTTACCAATTATATAAATAGGTAACTAGGTAAACACATGAAATGTGTTAATTCTTATTTCCAATGGTCAAAAGATCACTGCTTTTCTGTTCACACATACCGTGTAAATCGGACTCCACAGGCCATGCACTGGAAGGGCTTTTCCCCCGTGTGTGTTCTCATATGGCGTGGCAACTTTCCAGCACCATGGATGATCTTCTGGCAAACAGGGCACTGCTGTGGAGTCTGAGATTTCCTTTTCCTGCCGCCACTGCCACCTACTGCCCGTACTAACTCGGCCTGTGCAGAAAGATTGTGTGGAAGAGAGTTAAGTGGTCGCTCACTTCTTGACTCCTCCTCTTCATCCTCAGAGGGTGGCTCTTCTGATGGCTGTGAACGGGACCAACATGCACTAGGCCCACTTCCATTCAGCAGAACCTCTGGCTGAGTGGTTTTGGATGCTCCATTTTGTGGGCGTTCCTGGTGCTCTGGGCTGGGTGGCAGTTCATATTCAGATATTTGCTCTTTTATCGGCTCAGGTGTGTGTGTGTTCCTCCAGGCTTTGGCAACATTGCGACGATCCTGCTTTCTGCGTGATGCCGCCCGATGGCCATCCTCATCCACAGGACGGGGCATCTCCTCAGCTGCCTTGCCTGCCTCACCTGCCTCACCGAGGATGTGGCGGCAAGCGTCAGCCACACACTGTATCCCCAACAGCTGCGCACCCTCCATTACCTCCCGCATCCCTGAACTGCGGATTGTGAGAGTAGCCGTGTAGGCAAATTCCAAGAGAGCGTCCAAAGCATCTGGCGATACACAGTCCAGCTGGCACACACTACAGCCTGTGCCTACACTGCCCTCTGTGCCTTCTGCACCCTCCTCTGCCCCAAAGAGCCGGCGAAAGTAGAGGCTAACAGCAGCCATGACAGAGCGATGTGTGGGGTAGCGGGAACCACGAGAGGTTAATGTGAGGTCACACAGCAGACCTGAGCGCCGCTGTGCATTGAGGCGGGACAGAAGTTCACTGCTGTGTTCCGGGAAGGGGATCCCAATCAGGCCGTCCTCTCCAGGAGACATTGCCACCTGCAGGGAGACATGGAATAATGTATTGGTGAAAACAAGGTGGACAAGTTAGGGTTACATTTAAAGTTTGCCAGCAAACCTGGATTTAGGTTACAATAATGTCTCAAAACTGGGTTTGATTTAAAGTTACAAAACTGGGGTTTTAGCACTATATGAATTTGTCTTGTGACAGTTTTTTAATAATGCATCAATGTTGACTAATGCTTCATTTCTGTTAGTCATATTAACATTTATAGAACAATTTTGCAGACAACAGTTTTTACACAAAGGTGTTTTACATTCTAATTGGCATTATTTAAAAATGTGTCTAAATTACTTGACACACTGTTTTGAATATGACCACATAAAATATTATTGTATAATATATTATAATTAATTTACATAAACATTAAATAACATAACATGTCAGAATATGGGGTTTGACAGAGACAGATGTGCAGTGTGTAAATTATGACTTGAAAGCTCACTGCTGACAGGCAGAAGTTCTGGTTTGATTGACTGATGTTAGTGTGAATTGTGACTTGATTGACAGATATTAAAGCTATATAAATTATAAAGTTATATCTTGATTGAAAGACATATGTGTGGATGATGGTTTAATTATGACAAGCTGATGAAAAGAAATGGGGTAGGTGTGAAGTCAGGACCCCTGCAGATGTGCTTTACACTCCAATTAAGAGATTAGGATAAACAACTAGAGGGTGACAACACCAGAGAGGAGAGACAGACAGGCAGGCATATGAATATCTAATAATATCCTAATAAATATCTAATCTAATTATACAGAAACATAGATGGAACGGGCGCATGTGTTAGAGAAAGAGACAACTGTGTGTGTGTTGGGGAAGGATATGTGTGGGGGTGGGATAGCGCATGACAAGGGCAGGGAAACTGCAGCAGTGGGGAGAAACTTTACATTAAATTTTCCACTCCAAATTTATATTCTAATCAGCCCCAGATCAGAGCTGCTCCACAGCACACAGCAGGAGGGAAGCTGTTAAGACTGCAGATAACGATTCAGGGAGAATAAAACACTGGTTTCTAACATAACAGGATTAGCAGTATGTCTGGCTTAAACTTGTTGCAGTATGTTTCTGAACTCAGCACGAGTCACTAGAATTACCATCTATACAGGAGTGTTTAAATCTGGTAGTGGAGGGCGATTCTTTCTGCTCAGGCACACCTGAAATCATCTGTTAAGGGCTAGGTTTAGGGAGTGTGCTTGAGTAATGAAATCACTAAGGTGTGCTTGACACCAGTCCTCCAGGACTGTAAATGAACATCCCTGTACCAAGAATCACACATTTTATATAAAATACCCCTCACATGTGTGGCTGTAATGTACGTAATTTACATTATAGTTTTATCATTTTCGCTAAACAATTTCATGTATAATGTTTTATATCTGGTCCTTTTATATTTGGTCTGCTCCCTTACTGACTGAGGTTTGGTGGGTCAATCAAACCTTGTCACAGGCCACATCTGAGGCAGTCCTGGGTTTAAGTAAAATGTATTATCTTGCTATAAATCATTTACATTTTATAGACATCCGCATCTGAAGGCTTATTATCCAGTGACTACATGGAAAACAATTAAAATTATTGAAAATTAGGCAAAGGTAAAGGTAAAGACCAAAATGGATCCAAAGTCTGGATCCAGTGCCAAGTTAATGAAGGCTGAAGTACAAAGGAAAGGTGGTGTATTCAGGACTCTTGCTAATTTGCATGAGCTGTTATGCTGCCGCTTGTTTTGATCTGATGGAGCGTCTCTTCATCCGACCCCCCACCCCCTCCAGTTCTGCAGAAGTGCACACACACCTGAGCCCGGAACTTTCCACCAACAACCAACCGCCGCTCCACTTCCCCTTAGCAACCTGCAGCCCCTCTCCAGCCCATAATAGTGCAATACGGAGCAACTCAACAACACCTGAATAACCTGCTCCAAAACAGATACACACCCTCGCAAACCCCTCCTCTCTCTAAGAATGAGATTTCTTAGGAACAGG
This sequence comes from Prochilodus magdalenae, assembly GCA_024036415.1. Lineage (NCBI taxonomy): Eukaryota > Metazoa > Chordata > Actinopteri > Characiformes > Prochilodontidae > Prochilodus > Prochilodus magdalenae. The sequence goes on from JAMWET010002460.1 coordinate 38,828, forward strand.
TGTGGCATCTTGGCACTTCTGCCAGTGTTACACAAGAGGGACAGAAGTTTGTTCCATCTTTCACTCACAATCACATAAAGTTTATGCAAATTGCACAGGGCCCAAAACACACACAAGCTGACCTCACCACTAAGCACCTTGTTCACATTCACAGGTTAGTCTGGATTTCATTTTCTTACATATCATTGCGGCCTAAATCTCTGACCTTAAAACTACTTCATGATTTAGGAAATTATTTAATGCATCTCTAAATTTCACCATGATATGATTATAAAATTCTGGTACATTTAGTTAAAAATGTTTAAAAATACACTGAATACATGATTGTGACAAATATGCATAAATGTGATTAGTTACGCTGTGGTGAGACATATTCAACAAAAAGAACATACGAAGCCTTTTTGAGGAGATATTTTACATTTTCACCTTGCAGGTAATGACCCCACTGATCAAGGCACCAGCACATTTTTAGTTGAAACCAACTAGGGGATCCACAGTAAAGGACCTGAAGTCTCTCTCTCTCCCTCTCTCAATCTGTCCCTCTGTCATTTACAGACATAAACGCAAACACACAACCGGGCCAACAGCAGGCCGTAATAGGCTGGATTATACCATACCATACCATTCTGCCAGTCATGGAGAATCGTGGCGCTGTGGACGAGAGCCTCGTTGAAGCGTGTGTCATGGCATCCGTCCTTTCTTGGCTCACTCTATCTACTCTCCTGCTACGAAAGGTTTTCTCTCGTTTTTTTGGGTTCACCTGCTCTCGTTCTTCTGCCACTCTTGCTTTGAAAATTTTTGGGGTTGCTCACCCTCCGGTGGGGATCACTGACTTGCGTGCTCGCTCTCTCTTTCTCTGTTCTTTCTCTTTCTTCTTCCTGTCTTCTGAAAAAAGATGTTTCACGAAGAATAGCGGAGATAGAGAGAGATACCCCTCCCCCTCGCCTACAGTTCCCTCGCTCCAAGCCCATCGGTTCGTTTCGAAACGATCGCAAAGTTTCCGAAAAACAAAATCCCTCGACCTCCGCAATGACGTGCATTAGATACACGAAGCAGGAAACGCCTTTCGTGACGCTGTAAAAATGCAGCCAGGTGTCTGCCATATATATAAGTACTTTTGGGCCAACACTCAAAAACGCAAGCTTAGCGTAATTCTCATCTTCGTATTACTACAGACACAAATTTTTGATTTTGAGCGCTGCTGAGTATTACTCACAAAACTCTGAATAAGATGAGTGGAGTCACGCAGCATAAATCTGCACAAATCTTGGGTCACCCAATTGAGATCTAGAAGGCTGGCATCCAGTAGAGTCTTGTGACTTCCATGCTCAAATACACTAGATTCAACTCATCCATTTGCTACCAAATTTAGCTGGTGTATTTGAGTAGAAAAATAATCAAACTCTGTTGATTGATGACCACTACCCTAAGCCCATTAAACCAGAAGGATTCGGGGCTTCACACTGAACTTAACGTCCATTTCATTCCAGTTCTTGCTCAGAGTGTAATATGAAGAAATCACCACACTCTAAGTTTACTCTTTTGTTTGATGGTCTATTTGTTTAAATGTGCATATGTTGTAGAACAGCACTATTATAATGAAATCTTTACAGTCTCTATTTCTAACCTCTGAGACTGAACAAGAGATATCAGAAGAATTAATTCTTGATTCCAGGTCAATGCCAAAAATATATTAGTTTTCTTGTATCAGCAGTATTGTCATATCAAGTGAAAATGGTTCTACATTCCTGTCATCTAAGTGTTATAAAACACAGAGACATTTTTCTCTTTCATTTTTAGAAAAAGAAAAAACATCACAGAACATGTACTTGGCCAGCATCATAATTTTACATATGACATGGCTAAAACAGTAGGGCTTTTTTCTGGACATCTACACATTGTGTAGCTATGAGACATAGACATGTCTCTCATATACAGACCATAAGTGTAAACAGTCTCTAAAACTAAACAAGATTAGATGTCAGATTTATCAATTGAAGGAACTCTTTTAATTCAAACTAATACTTAATACCACGTACATTCTACTTTCTTACCGCCCAGTGATGTATCATTAAAAGTAAAAGCCCTGAAGGTACTCATTTAGTAACTAAAACAATACCATTTACTTAAAAATCCAAAATAACAAAGGATACTGCAGGTTGCTGTTTAATTCATTAGGTTTTTAAGGGTGTGTGTTTGCTGAATGGAATTTCTGCTTTTTGTCTTTGTACTGAATATGTTATTGAGAATCATGTGATTATATTTATATTGACTACAAATATTCTGGTACTATGACCTTTTGCACTAAACAGAATCACTTGACTTTGTGTTAGGAGCTGTTGTCAAACTACACAGATTGTTGGGCAGAGATCAGAGATGTGATCCACAGCCACATACAGCAGCTATCATGCTTCAAATATATAAAATATATATAGGGGTATAATTTGCAACACATATATTTTAACATATACATTTTAAAATATATACAAAAGGAATAAAATAGTTGTAATTACAGTTTGAAAGCTGGAATTACTGTTGTTTGATAATACAACAAAGGATCTACAAAACTTAATGGGCAATAAGATGTAGGAGCTAATAATGGAGAAATTTAAGATAACAGAAAACAATAACTTAAGTTTAAGTAAGCAGAATAATAAACTAAGCTGTAAAGTAAAATGTCTGAAAATAAGGTTAACTAAACAATAAAAAAGTACATTTAGAAGTAGAGATTAAAGACAGATATGCAGATACATTTTCAATTCAGATAACCAGGCAAAAATTCCATTTAATTGATTTGTGTTTAAAGAAATTTTGAAATAGTAAATAAAACACAACTTTGAGTAATCTATAATATTTAAAATACACACATATACATGCCGACAGGGACACACGCACAAACTTGCAAACATGTGCACACACATGCACATGCATGCACATGCCTGCACACACACAAATCATTTTGCTGTGCAGGCTTAACCATTTCCAATCCTCATATTAAGGATGAATTAATTTTACAATTACCAGTCAATACACACTTTGGTTAACTAATTATTATGGTTTGGTTAATTAACCTTCATTTAATTTAATAAAAGGTACTAAAAATGGAATTTAACAAATCTAAGCAAATGCTGGAGGACGGGATCCAACCCAGTACTTTTCTAACCAACATATAGTTAATATTTCACTGTTTTTTAGAATTTTGTATTTTCTGTTTTTCATTAGTATTGGTTTTTTATTTTCATTTCTTTTAGTGTTTTATAAAGAGTCTTAGCAGGCAAAAATACATATACTGCCATGACAGACAGTTTTACAGTATTGTTGGTTGCCCAAGATATCTGCATTATTTATTTATTTTCACTTTTTGAAAACTGTGCAGGAAGAGATACACCTTACATTGTGTAAATATGCTATTAACTATATGACGCTACTGTTTTTTATAATAAAATAATATTAACTCCTTGTGATTTCTGTGGGATGGTGATATTCCTGATAATTGAAGTCACCCTTTTCTTTCTCTCATGGTCTCTCTCTCTTTCTCTCATTCACTCACAAACTCTCACATATACTCCCTCTCCCTCTCCCTCTCTCTCTCTCTCTCTCTCTCTCTCTCTCTCTCTCTCTCTCTCACACACACACACACACACACACACACACACACACAGAAGAGTGAATGTTCTTACTTGGGGGGAAAAAAGCAAACACCTACTCTGAGGGTACTGAACTGGTGTCCTAAAATTAACCAATTTCTACTCAATAGCAAGTACAGTAAAGAGAAGATGGCTCAACGCTGACAAGAAGCACCCACACACTCACACCCTCACACCCTTTCTCTATCTCTCTCTCTAAAACTTTTTGACTCTTTGTCTTTTTTCAATTTCTCTTAGTCACCATCTTCCTGCTCGTTCTTATGGCTATGGCCTGCTGTGTTGAAACTGTGTTTTGGACTTCACACACACACACAGGCACACACACACACACACACACGTACAGAGACATACACAGACATACAGAGACATACACAGAGACATACACAGAGACAGACACAGACACAGACACAGACACAGACACAGACAAAGACACAGACACAGACACAGACAAAGACACAGACAAAGACACAGATACATACATGGTCACACGGTCATATTCGTGTTGGTCTGTGTGTCAAAGTACTCTAATTCAGTCATGCAGGAAAGGTTATAGGCTGAAACAGATAAATTCTTCATTTTACTGCAGATCGCAATACCATGTTCTGTGTAATCTGACTTCTCCTGTTAGTGTTTGTTAACTATGTAAAGCAATCTCACTTTTGCAGAGACGCAAAAAGGGATATGTTAATTGAAGTGATAAAGATCATGCTCATGATGTTACTTAGTGGAATTATCTAAATTCTCCTCAGTTATCAGCCACAGGCAAAGTTAAAGAATGCAGTGCGAAAAAATAAACCTACAACTCAAAGTTTCACTTTCTCTGGATAAAGTGGCTGTTAACCAGGACAGACATTTCTGTTGAAAAGTCGGATGGCAAATTTAAAGTGAGAGCTGTGGGGTTCATAAGAAAGAGCAGCGTAATTCAGAATAGAATGTTTCTGTTTGTCTCAGAGCGGATCCTCTCCTCCTACTCCTCTCGTAACAGATCACTTCTTTTCTCCCCGGACGAAAATATGGTTTCCTCATCCTTCACACCGGCAGATTTCTGACTGAAAGCGACAAACTGCTGCTGCCCACAATTCAACTCAAAGGACTGACGATATAAAGTCCCTAAGAAAAGGTCTTAAAGCCAGAAACACACACACACACACACAGAGGAGCGAGTTTTGGTCATGATTCCGGTCACTCCTGCTGTCCACTATCCAGCATGACTTCACCCAAAAGCAGAAACTGAATGGAAGATGTGACTTTAGTATGCACTGACAGCCAGTGGAAACCAACACAGCTCTTAAGGAAAAAACATTAACAGCCATCACAATCTAAACAACAGTTTAAACGAACTTTAAATAGAAGATTTGCTTGCCTTGCCCACCTTGAAAATACTGCAGAAAACAATAAGATATTTATAACTGATGAGGAAACCACAAATTTTCAAGTAGCTCTGTCTACTTTTTCAGGTCAGAATAAGGACAACTTATTAGAATTTAATAAATAAATATCTAAATATTATATAAATATAATAAATATTCTAAATAAATATCTGGGCCAGACCGTGAAATCCATGTGAAACCAGCAGTTGGAATGATGTAAGAAGCCTACGAAACGTTCTCAAAATTTAAAACGGTTGGCAGCTGTGTGATTGTTTAGAACTTGTATTATTAGACTTGCATGTAAAATATTTATTTTATTCCCAGATACCCCTTTGCTATTTTCCATATAACATTCTACTGCGAGCATCTGAGGTTATTACATAATTAAGTCATTTACAGTTATTCTCCTCTGTTCTTTCAGCAAGGCAAACTAAGCATGTCATTACCTTTACTCTTCTAATATATTAATGCTCTATTTTTTTAATTTTAAAAAAAGGTGGGAAATACTTACTATATAAACTCATATCGTCTAAAGCTTCTTAGATAGTTGAGAAAAAAAGAAAAGCTTAAAAAGGACACACACAGCTAAGCAAACCCAAGAAAATTAAAGTTATAAAACATGAATTCATAGTTTTACAGTATACTAGGTCACTTCAAAATGAAAATAATTGTTATTTCCATGATAAAAAAGTGATGATTCATTTGGACTGAAAATGAAAAATGTTTAACAAATGGTACTAAATGATGGAAAGTGTGATTTTCTAGTTTGCTGTGAGCATCCGGTGCACCTTCAAATAATTTTTTCTCTTCGTCTTTCAAACGCACACATGCAAGCATGCATACGGAGATAGCACAAGTAGCAGAGCTGTTCCAAACTCATACCAAGGAGGCCAATAGGCATGTGACCACACCGCAATTTACCCCTTTACAGACCACACTTATTTATACTAGATCGGCCAGTTCCTAAACCGCATGAATAAAATATTTCTCACACAAAAAATATTAAAGACATATACCACACATGGCATTTACACCAAACCAATATCTTCCTGACACAAGACTCAAACTCTTGTTTAGTCGCTCATCAAAAATCTTTGTTTCTGAAAAAGTACAATAAAACAGCCAAACCAAAACAGTGTAACTAACACACTCTCACACATACACACACACACAGATTGTTTCAGTTTCCCCAAAAGAACAGCAGCAGGCCCAGGAATGGAAATTTAGAGTCATGCTTCCCTGTTCATACCGTGTACTGTTCATGCAGTCCTCCAACTTTCATTCTCTTAGAGTCTTCTGCTTTTTCTCTTTACAGCACGAAGGGCTTTGGGACTTGTGTGTCACTGTGTGTGTGCCTGTGTGAGTGTGTGGTGGGGACCAGGCTGCTTTTAGGTGGGGCTCAGTGGTTACACATGGAAACAGGATTCTTACAGACACACAGAACAACAGAACAAACACGATGTATAAAAATACTGCTTACTATTGTGTAAATAAAACACACTTAACTCATGATTGCTGGACACATGCCCAAATGCATCTAGTCCGCAAAAAGCATCCACCATGTTTTCTAGAATCGTGCTATATAGTGCAAGTGTAAATGGGCACAAGTCTATCAACACTCAGCAGCATACTTATCCATGGTAGAACTCTCTCTCTCTCTCTCTCTCTCTCTCTCTCCCTCTCATACACACACATACACACCCACACACACACCCACACACACTAGAGGGGACATTTGAATTTCAGTTATTGGAAATTCTGTGGTGTTTCAACAAACCAAGGGAAGCAGGACACACGTCCAGTCTTCCAAACCGATATCAGCTCTGTGACTATTTGCATCTTCAGAAGCGATAGAGTTGGTCAGAACTAACACACTCTCACTCACACGGGCACATACTGTGTGACTGTGTGAGAGAAAAAGAGAAACTGTGACCTAGAACAAAAGTACATAGAACCGAGGAACAATAGCTACTATACTATATCCGCAGCTTAAACATGAGGATGCGACAAATAATTCTTAATAATGGAGCAGAAAGGAGCTGTTTCGTTGGCACATTATCATTTATTTATCTACTGTATCAATTTTTAAACGTTAGAATCGATCATAATAATTTTAATTTAAGTGTGGCCTCAGTTGGTCAAAAAATAAAAAACTACTTTCTAACATAAACTCCTATATTAAACCTCTTTTATTAAAAACTACACCTTGGTGTACTATTTTTGCAGACTATATTGCTCTACAGAATAAATAATTGTTGCAGTCACATTTATCCAGTGCAAAAAACGAATGTGAATTCTAGCAAAATAATCTAATTGACACAAAGTTTGTTGACATTTTAAAGTTCATGATATACTGAATTGTTTTCTAATAAGCTATAATCAAATCGAATTTCTGTGAGGTCAGAAACACCCCTGGTACTGACAGTGCTGTCTAAGTAAAAGTAGGCCATAGCGGTGTTTTCTGAGGCTGCTGCCAGGAACTTTACATAATACAGCACAACTAAAGGTTTGCTGGGCTGCTGGTCTGAGAGTGATGTGTTGTTTTTTTTTTTTTTTTGTTTTTGCACGTTAGGTTCATCGTGCTGCTGCTCTGGAGACATGGATAATAGACTGCTGGATCTGAAGTTCACACAGGGCAGCTGCGTGTGTAGTATTGTTACTCACAGGAATGTACCTCTAAACTTGCATAATGTATAAGAGTAGATTTCTTTTCATTTTAATAGTAGTCCAAGTCTTCAGGCTCCTGTGTGTCATTTGCACTTACTGTGTGTGACTGACTCAGTCAGTTAAGCTTATACATTAAGGTTTCCAGGTAGAACCAATGTTGGTAAAATTTGATTATAATTAACAATTAATAAAAGAAAAATGTAAACAGGATTTGGATTGTGGGCAATTCTGATGGAATATTAGGCATCTAGGAACTGGCTCGTTTTGGCGAGGGGCTTAATTTTGCTGGTTTGCATTCACAAACAAAAATTCTATCTGCAGCATTGATCAATTGCACAATTCCAAAGTCACCTTTCTGTATGCAAGTGTGTGTGCGCAAATTCAGGCCAGCATGTAATGTGTTTTTCATGATGCTTGCCATTACAAAAATTGAACAGGGAAGTGACACAATAACTTGAAGGAGTTATGTTACAAAATGAACCAATCATGGTTCCCCATGCAGAGCACCAGGAGATAGTTCAACCCTCACAGTAGTCCACACCAGAGCTTGCTGAAAGAAAACCCCAGCTCACTGAATTCAGGGGGACCAAAGCTAATTTACTGTGCTTTAAAATAGCTTTCAGAACTGACCAAGCGGCACTGGATTCATCAATACAACTTAGTGTGAAAACAGCCTTAATTTAATAAACTAGATAACTATATAAATTTAAATAAGCAGAACAACATCAAAGACTACCATACTACCGCTCACTATCGGTTGAGAGATAAAAAGGTTAAATCAATTCCAGAAAGTATTTACACAAACACCAGAAAAGCAAAACATAAATTATTACTTTGTAAAGAGTACAAACACACTTTTTCTAAATTAATGTGTGTATAGATGCCATTTTATGTTAATACAAGGGAACTCAGCGTAAAATATCTGAATGCGTTGTATGACACTTAACATCAGTGTTAAACATCTTGCAAAAATGTAATAAAAAATTAAAACTAATAAATATGACAAAACCTGACTTAAAATCCACTAATCTGACAACTGTGTGGGTGTGACTAATGACACTTGATTGACAGCTCCCTGTTCAACAGCCCTTCTCTGCTCAGCCACTCATACTGCACTAAAATGATTATCCAGGTTTTATTAAACAGGAACAGGATAAAAAAAAAAAAATGGATGAACAGATATATAAATGGACAGACAGACAAACAAACAAACAAATGTACAAAGCAACCACAAAAAAACAAACAAATAGACATGCAGAAAGATAAAGAATCTTGCTAGCTTTTGGTTATGCTGATTTAGCTTTAGTTCAACAAGTTTCTCTGATTATGAGACTAATTTATGAAGGCGGGACAAGAGCTGTCAGCCTTCTGATTGGTAAACAGAATGCTTATGGAAGAGTTACCCAAGATTAGGACCACCCAGTTTACCCTGAGAGGTGATAAATATGGTGTAATATCAGTCACTAAATTGAAACAAGGGTTATACTTAGTATGTTTATTGTTTACCTGCAAAAAAAGCTTCAAAAATTAAAAAGAAAACAGTTTAAGGTTTTCTGGGTCTTTAATGCTTACTACTAAGTTTAGCAAGCAAGATTATGTTAAATTAGATTAAGATAAATTAAGATAACCAGCCAACCAATATTTAAGCTCCTAACTGAACCGTGTTTTGCTTTGCTTCTCATCTACGGAGATACACATTTCTCCGCATTTACATTTATCGGTTAACTGGGTAGTCTGCTAGTTTCATGCACAGCATACAACATAGCTTTGTTATGGGTCAAGTAAAAAATGGGGTGGGGGGTGCAGTGACAGTTACTACTGCACTAAGTGGAAAGTAAAAATTCAAACAAGATAGTAAATGATTCTACAAAGTCTGTACGACTATAAACCCAATAAAACACTTTAAATTACATTTTAATTTACTGCACTACACTAATGATACGTGCATGTTCAGTAGGCCCCTCTAAACAAGATAAATGACAATTGAAAAAGGAACTGTGTATGTTTGTATTTTTGACAGGATTTTGTTTAGACTGGTTCATTTCCTTCTTCTGAATGGATTTTTGTGATTTTCATTCTGTATGAATTTTAAATGTGACAGCATTATTTATATTGGTCTGATGTTCAGTAAATTGGATCAATGGGAATGTTGGCTGAAGTACCTTAACTTTTCCATTAACAACGTTCATTTAAAAAAAAAAAAAAATTTAAACTTAACATATGCTGATAACCGCAATACTATTGATCACTATAACTGTGATGTTAAATTTTCATACCATTGCACAAGTATAGTATATAAAGAGAGAAAATGATGGTGAGGGCTGCACTTGAACCATAATAACCTTTATGAATAAAAAAATAAATAAATTGCGTACACAGAAATAAAACCTTTGCTTGCTTTAAATGTGTACAACATTTCCATTGAATCAGTAATTGTTTGTAGATTTATTGTTATAATCAACTCTTATCAAAACCTACCTAGGTTGTTTTCAGTCATGTGATTCCGATGATGCACAAAATCCAGATGGAGAGCAGGAAGTGAAAAACTAAATGAACAAGATGAAGGCAAATCCATACTGTGCTACTTTAGAGGAAATTACAAGAGGAAGGTATATACATATATATGTTTGGATGCTACTAGAGTGGTAGGCAATGGCCTTTAGACTGAATACTGTACTGCAAGTGACACAAGGGTGCATGTACCAAAAATGACACGTTCACAGTGTTTCTGGGGTATTGGGCAATTGGCAGTAAATTGTCAAAAGGATACGTTGACTTTTTACCACAGTAAGAAAAACCTATACCTTCACAGTCCAAGCATAGCCCCCCAAATGAACTATGCAAAATATAATACTTGCTTCTCACGATTACTGAAGTCTGAGGTCAGCGTTTTAGTTGCCAGATTTCTTGTTTACCTTAAATGGTGCCGGAGTTACATTCTGGCGCCTGCTGCAACATTTAAGATGTAATGAGAAAACTGGTGAATATGAAGCTGCTTTGTGCAGTCAGAAGGAGTAAGACATTGTATTTGGGACATCTGTGGGTAGCTGGTGATGATCTGTTTGTACAGCTTATAATTAAGCACAATCTTTTGACTGCTATTTTAAGACTAAGCATAGATTAGCATGACTGTACAATGGGAATATTTAAACAAAAGTAAAGCAAAAACAATCAAATAGCATGGAAAAGAATGAAAGAATAATTTGCAACAATCTAATTACCCATTTAAAGTATCAATATTTCTGTGTATCTGGATTAAAATATTTGAAAAACCTAAACCTCAGGTCTAAGCTTGTGGATGTAATAATAGCAACTACAACAACAATAACAACAACAATAATAATAACCTAACAATGTTTTGCAAATTATACAACATTGATGTTGATTTACAAAAGAACAATAACATAGCAGTTATTGGTCCAACAGCAGCGAGACAGTGAAATTAAAAATAAAACTAAAAGTGAAGAGCACTTCAGAGTAAAACAGCAGAGCAGTCAGCAGTGTAACGTCCAGCTGATGAACAGACCCTCTAAATCAGCTGATTAACTAGACAGAAAAAGGTATACAATTTCTCTTTGCCAAAGGCAGTTGTAGGAAAAGATGTGTAAATGAAGACAAAGGAGAACCACAAAAAGGAAATACGTTAACATGCAAGAACAGGAGTTGAGGGACATAAGAGAGAGAAAAAGGGGTCTGAGATTTGAGGAACGATCCCACGAGCCAAAATAAGAAGGTGCTTCGCCTCCCTTTTACTAAAAACAGCTGAGTTCTTCGAAAACACACAAGAAAGGGTAAATGTGGGAGGGTGGGAGGGAGGCTGCATGTCGGAGTGGCAAAGAGATCACAAGAGATACCAAGGGGGAGAGAGCAGACAGGAAAATCAAGTCTGAAAAAATCCAAATCTGAGTGACGAGTGGGTGAAAAAAGGGGGAGAGAGAGAGAGAGAGAGAGACAGAAAGCCAGAGTGATAGAAAGAGTATGAAAAAGGGGGAAACAACATGAACAGGCACAAATGGGGTAAGAGTGGGAGAGACAGGAAGTCTCATTGTGCACAGGTGCGTGAGTGTGTGTGTGTAGGCCGTGAATCTGAACTCTTCATTTTGGTAAAAATTTCAGGGGATTCAGTTTGATTTGTGGGGCTAAATCAGAATCAAGCAATAAAATAAAATAGAAAAACATCTGTGCAGCAGATGGATACAGAGCTGTAGTGTTTTCTCAGTCCCTTTGCTGTCCCTCAAGTTTTTGTAGGCTGTTTAAACAGCATACACCCACACAATTCTCAAGTCACGACCAGAGTAAGTAGAAGGTTTATAAGCTAAATATAAAATCCCTTTTCTTGACAGCTTTTCTGCAGTGGTCTTACAAGTCAACCGAATTAAGATTATATTTCAATAGCTCTTACTGCATCAGACACTGTAAAAATCTAATGGTGATTGAACTGCATCAGTTTTGCAATGTTAGAATTAGACTCTGCACTCTTTGTCGAATAAAATTGTTGCTCTATTTTCAAATGCCAAAATATTTTCTATTTTGATAGCCTACATTTGACTACTGTGTAAAAAAACCCTTCCTGTTACATTTGTGCAGTCTGTGTATTTGTGAAGTAATATTCTGAAGTGTAACAAAATTATGAAAGCTATTATGAGCTACAGAAATGTAAAATTTCATGATATATTAATTTTGTTGATATATAATATTGTTTCAGGTAGATGAAACTGAATTAAGATCTGAATTTCAAAGCTATTAACAAGTAATTAACAGAATCCAGTTAGGGAAAATGTACACACAAACACACAGACACACAAACACACAGACACACACACACGTGAGCCAGACAAATTTACCCCAGACTGCACCTCTGTAGATTAACCAACTCTGCCATAAGGTGGTGTACAAAGATTACAATTCATGAAATCTGTCCAGTAAGACATAACACAATGCATTTCTCCAATAAACACACAGGACAGTTCTAATGCAAATGAGTTTATCTGAAGTGTTAAAAATAGCATGCAAGCTCATTCTGTTGAATCACACTACGCATGTGTATCAGTGAAGCTGTGTGTGTGTGTAAGGTGTCAGCTTTTCATCTGCACTATCTGTATCTGGTCAGCACTTTCGTGTCTTCCCTCAAGTCTATGTGAGAACTAAAGAAAAAGATGTGTGTTTTGTTGAAAGGGGTACTTAATGTTGAAGTGTGTGTGTGCATGTTTGTTAGCATGCAGAATTGCGTTACTACCCTGTAAGGGAGGGTCCTCACAGTTTTAAGTTGTGTGTGTTTGTGAAATGTTGCAAAACCAACTGATCCTCATCAATTTCCTGTTTCTCCACTCTTTCTGTCTCTCGTTCTGTCTCTGTAGCTCTCGATCTCTGTAGGCCTCTCACAGATAAGGGACCGATAAAGACAATATACAGAGAAAAAAAAAAAAGATGTGGCAGAAGTACAGCAAAGAGTAAAAGACCAGGACAGAAAAGCTCAGAAGAGGCAGGGCATTGCTCAGAGAGAGTGAGAGAGAGAGAGAGAAAAAGAGAAAGAAAGAAAGAAAGGATAACAGAGAACCCAAACTGTCTGATGAAACATGCACTGAGGTTTAGTTTACTGCATTAGGTTTAGTATGTTTGACATAAAGGATGGATGAATAAAGGATGGAAAATTGCACATTAAGATCTATACTCTCACCCAGAAAGGTTTAGCTACAGGACTTGATCAGATTTTCTGTAAGACCCCCATCTCTAAGCAGACAAATCTCGTGATCTTAGTGCTGATCAAGCCTCCTATCACTCACCACCCTGTGATCCATCTGACTACAAGCACAATGTGTGTGTGTGTGTGTGTGTGTGTGTGTTGACGTCTGTCTGGTGGTCAGTTGTCAATATGACTGAAACTTGAATCAGAAAAAGGAAATGCCACTCCACTTCCTCTAGCAGTACAGACAGTGCAGACGGTGTAAAAAGCCAAACGCTGCGTTTTTCCCACTGCCCCCCCCCCAACCCCCACCATCTCTCTCTCTTCCCCTCCGCCGCAGCATGAAACTGAAACTCCTAAAGTGTGATCAGGGGGAATTTTACATGGGTCCCTATGCCCTGATTAAAACACTTACAGGAATGTGTGTGTGTGGGGGGTATGTGTGGGTGAGCATGTTACAGTGCGGTTCAGGGTCTTTTTAGAGGAAGATCTATGAAAAAGCAAACAATCATGGCCATGACATAAATGCCAAATCTCTCAGCTGAACAAACACACACACATACACGCACACTTGTGGTGGACATTTTCAGTATTTATCAGAAATGAAGTAGCGATCAGTAGAATAGCTAGTTATACGTAGTTAAAGGTCATTTCAGCACATCCGACATAGGTCACTTACTGTATGTAAATACTAGGACAGTTAATTACTATAACAACCAAGTACTGAATGAAGCCTCTCGCACCTCAATTTGCTTCGCTACCATTTTCTTTCAAAACACCTCTCTCAAACTCTTTCCTGAACATCACTGCACATCACCTTTGCAATTAGAGAAGGGGGAACCATGCCACACACACAAAAAATATTCTTGCTCTTTAAAAGTTCTTACCTAAATCCCATAAACTTGTGGCTGAACGATTCTGTGCTTTCGTTTCTCCTGTCTAGGTGACACTGCTTTCACCTGGCTGGGTGTAAGAGCTGCTGGGTAAACTGAAGGGCCAAGCAGATGAGCTGTGCGAGTGATCCCACAGAGACTGGCTGCCTGATACAGATGAAATACCATATTGTAATTATACTGCTATATTGTGGTTGTTATATGTCTTGCAATCAACTAAAAACACAAACAGTAAATCTTTGATGTGGTGTGTTTAAAAACTGACCTGTGCTTTTTGACCAAAATGATATACAAAGTTTTGACTCAAGCCATAAAAACTGACTCTGATATCATAAACAAGGGAGAACAAAATGCTCAAAGTACACAGTAAAAAAAAACAAAACAAATTTGCTCATTTGTATATTGCAGTGTTAGTCAGTTGCAAAAGCCAGTACCATGATAACTATTTAGAACATATTCTACAGTTCTAACTAAGAAATATGCAAAGTGGACGCTGACCACCTGCTAATAGTCCCAGCTTTCTAATAAAGCTGAAATGGACATAGATAGAAATAGAAATACATTGTTCTTAATCACAGCAATTATAATAATATGAATGTATTTTATGTTCACAGCACGTGTTAATGCTCTCCAAGCAGGCAGGTAATTTCCAACAAACGGCAAATGTTGGAAGGCAGGGGACAATACTCTGACACAATACAGACTTTCTTTTCTCTTTTCTCGCTTTCTCAAATGTTAATTTATTTTATTATATTCTGCGCATTTATTATATTTTGTCTTTTTGTAATCTCTTGCCACAACTTGTCACAACTCCTTGAGAAAGCAATCATCTATTCTTATCATAACAGAACAAGGTCAAATTTGCCTCGCGCGCTCAAACATTTTCCCTCTGTGATAGTTGCTTGGTATCTGTACTGCTCATCACCGGCAAAAGCCCGGATTTCAGTGCTGCTAATAAAGTGCTTGTGGATGCTGCTTTCCAGGTTGCAAATTATGGATACAGATGATTTTCTTGAACTCACAATCACACTACAGATCCACAGACATGTCGTAGTAAAATGTTATGACTATGTTTGGAACTCCAAAAGACACTAAGGAGCCAAAACATGCTGCTGATCCTAACAATAAAGGGATGAAAAAGAGCTGTATAAATACTGGACATGAACAGTTCTGTGGAATATTACGTTCACTGGAAAGAATCAGATCAGAGTCTACTGCACTGTTGAGGTAAAATCATCTCATTTAGCCAGTGATAAAATCCGGCACATATAGTTACATATAATTTACTTGAATGTAAGTATTTTTATTAGCATTGGAATATTAGCATAAAGCGATGATCTTTACGGGAATTGAAAAAAAGTGTGGCCCCTAATGAAAGTCCGGTTAAGAGTTAGAGGAAGAATATGTCAGTTTATGTCTCTGCTAAATTACTCACCCATATTAAAGTGTTTTATTTTTAAAGACAGATATATGTATAGATTAACGTCCAACGTTTGACTGAGAAAACGTTCATTTTTCCCCAATGATGACGTTTGTGTTTACTTGGCGCTCATCCCATTAGAATGATGAGCCAAGCCTCCAGTTCTTTTTTCACCATGGGTCAATTCGGGTTTTTCTTAAAGTCCTGCTTTAAACAGCGTATTGTGTTTAAAATGTGATTAAAAGTCGTGTCGGTGATGGTATCCTGTGATAAAAAAAAGACCTTTTCAGCCGTTCAGCAACTACATATGAACACTGCAGGCTAAAGCCATTCACACACGAACATATAAAGATAAGCACAGGCTATGTGGAGCTTCTAACTGAACAAAGACAGAATACCGTCTGTTTATCATTCTGATACAGTAGTGGAGCCTAAACTCTAATAAAAAAAAAACTGTCCTCTGTGGACACCCTTACTCTGTATACACTAGGTACAGTGACCCCAAACTTTTCACCTCAGAGCTCAGAAAGCTACGTTAACGAACCGGAGACACCGCGACACACTCCATCAGGGAATGGGAATTCCTGAGGTTTTATACACGTATACTCACAACACGGTTACTGCTATTGACTATATATTGATTTTCAGATGTGATGTGTAATTATAATAATAGTATCTATTAACTGAGAGGAGGGTCCACGTTTTGTTTCCTCACAACGACTAGCAGGCAAACAGGTGGTTACTGGTTTGCCAACAGCACTGAGCAAATTAGCACTAATGCGCTAACTCGTGCTAACAGCCAAGCTAGAATGGCTCTATACATTTTCTGTGCCTCATACGAAACAATTTTTAACCGTCTAATACGGCAGTCTTAGCTAGCCTGGCTCGCTGAAATCCACAACCTTACATAACGTTTCTAGATAACCGTAAAGTTGTACGATCAAAAAACTGATGATCAAACTATTATTAGCTCAACACACGTTATTACAACACTATAAACGTGTCTCGGGTCAATGTGTGCGGTAATAACATTTATGAGGACTAATCTGTCATCGGCGTCCTTAGCTGCAGGGGTTCAGCTGGCCGTTGACTCGGTAGCGATGCTCGGTTTCCGTTAAATTTGGGCTGTTCGTCATGCAGGGCAACACGTTTTCTGTAGTCGACACCGACTCTCGACTCCCGCCGCTCGAATCGATGGAATCGACTCCTCGACTCCCAATTTGTTGTAATTACGAGCGTGATATGATAATGGATAATGGAACAGCAGAGACCAAACCACTTTCGAGAAGCGAAATGACAAACAAGCAGCTTGTTTCACAATATAAGGGGCGAGAGGAAACTCAGACTCATGTACTGAGAAAATCGTTGTTGTGAGAATTCTTTACAACTGAACCATGTTCAAACTATGTTTGAATTCTTTGAAAAAAGGATGTAATCATGTTCTTCTTTTTAAAAGGCAGGTGTTGGCTTCAGCCAGCTCATTCTGTAATATTTCCAGTCCACCTTAAAGTGATGCAGCAGTTAGAGAATGTAACTGCAGGGCTATTTAAGGTGGAACGGAAATTTGACTTAGAAGCTGGGGGAAAATGAGCATCTCAGCTCCTTCACGTTTTCCACAACATTCTGTGGAAAAACATTGTTTGTTTGTGGTTTTGTTCCCTGTGTCGTTTCTGATAACTGTTTATTGCGAGAATGAAGCATGAAGATAACGACCTATAGATGAGTACAGAAAACGGGTTTCCTCAAGTTGCTTTAAAGCTTTACATTCTCGTCCGTTCCATCCATCAGAAAACACGTATTGGCCAGGAGTCGACCCCAAGAGGTACTGTTGTCGAACTGACTCCCTTTCACTATTTTGAATTTGAAATGAGGGTGTGTGTAAGCTGCAGCATCCTCGTAAACAGCTACTGACTAACTTGCTACTCACCTTAAACTCTACTCAGGTAAAGCCCTGCAAACTCCGAGGAAAATCAATGAAACTACAGCCAAGGACAGTAGGCTAACCACCAAGCGTGCTCAGTAGCTTTAATAATTAGACCAAGTATACCACCTGCAGTTTTAACACATTCATTGTTCTCTTTTTCGCACGTGCATATCATTCACCTTTTCCACGTACATGTAGTCTGTACTCTCATAGCTCTTTTTTCACCAACCTGGAACAGGTCCCGTTCAGGTTCACACACCTAATATTGAAACGTTCGTTTCCAGCTAGAACCAAAGAATAGTAGGTTCCTCGTCACCAACCGTAAGGACTTCCATGGACGTGGTAGGGTGTTAAGGAAAAAGAAGGCAACAATGGTGACACCCAGTGGTCTGCTGAAGGAACCCTTCTACATCTGTTTACCAGTAGATGGCTGTGCTTGCTTTTTGGCTAACATGAAACATCTTTAATAATAACACAGGTGCTCCCAGGTAATCTATACACTCCGGCGTCTTGTTTGTACCTTTGCTGATGCTAATGCTGTTTCTTTTGGCTTTCTTGGTTTCAGGAAAACTAGTACAAGCGCATACAGGTTGCCTGAATAGCACAAAGCTTCAATCAAGCCTGAACGGAACCAGTTCAAGAACCATGGTTCTTTTGGTTCTATTAGGAGTCAAATTCTCACTTAGCGATCCGCTTTGGATCCTTTCGATTGTCACGCCAACAAAGCATACAGTGACACATGACACATTTCTTTTGTATTTTAAGATGCTTAATGGAAGGTTTGTCAGACCAAGAACAGCAACTCAGGCTTAATGTTAATGTTGGATGCCAGGGCCATAGACCAGGGACCAGCAAACCAAGCGTTAAAAAGAGCCATTAAATCCTATCCCAATAAAAATCAAACCACTCCGGGAGCCACAACATTCCAGTGTTATTGGTGTAAAGTTATAATTGCTTATTACTGTATAACAGCAGTAACGTTTGCTAACATCCTAGTATAGGCCATAATTATTCTAGAAGCAATATAAATGAAAACTTTGCTTTGCTTTAAGCTTTAGTTCAGCTATATTTGTTTTTCACACATCTCCCATAATTATAAAACATGAACAATTTCTTGTAAAACGACTCTCACTATTCAACTTTTGGTGGCTGGCAGTTTTTTTTATTTTATTTTTATTTTTTTTGCTGACTCCTTTGGTCAAAGAGTCAGCATACTGGGAAACCATATACAAGTTACAAACCAATTCATCAATCTAATTTCTCTGTGTAGAACATTTTGTTAGCTACTAGCTTGGCTAGATTGTCGTCTATGCACCAATATACAGGGTTAAATTAGCACTACAATATGCAGGGATAAATGAGCACTTAGACTCACAGTGTTTAAAACTGTATTTCGTTAAAACTGTTAGAACCATAAACTGAATATTTTTTTTACTGTAGAAAATGATTATTTTATTTTCCCTAAAACAAAAACCCTGTTCTGGAGTCAGAGATAATTTTATGATATTTTAAAAATACAAAATAGAAATAAAAGTAACCTAAAATTCTTATGTTGTTATTATTGTTAAATCATTAGTTATTTATTATAATGCTATTATTGTTGCTATTAATCTTATGAATTGATAGATGCATTAATTCATTCATCTTCTAAGCTGCTTATCCTTCTGCGTCACAGGGGGTGCTGGAGACTATCCCAGCGCTTATTATTGGGCAGAAGGCGGTAGACACGCTCACCGTCAAATTCAAACGTAATAAAGTTGATTTCGCTTCTGTTTTGTTTTTTATGGACCCATTTACAGTACAACAAATAGGTGTTACTGTGCCATGACACTAAACTGTCCCTGGTTTGGATACAAAGCAGGTACTTTGTCTGGATGCAGTCTTTATTAAAAGATAAGATTTGT
This sequence comes from Prochilodus magdalenae, assembly GCA_024036415.1. Classification (NCBI taxonomy): domain Eukaryota; kingdom Metazoa; phylum Chordata; class Actinopteri; order Characiformes; family Prochilodontidae; genus Prochilodus; species Prochilodus magdalenae. Next base: position 58,336 of record JAMWET010002460.1, read on the forward strand.
CCTATGATTCTTTAGGCAAATGAGAGAAAGATATAAACCATTAAATTATTATTAAAAAATATTATTATTTCCATCTACAGTTTTTGTGTGGACGTGTAGGGGGAAAAAGTTTTAAGATATTACCAATGCTTCAACAGGAGGTATGAAAAGGACACTTTATTTATTTATTTATTTATTTATTTATTTGTTTGTTTGTTTGTTAAATCAACATAATATTGAAGTTGTCCAGGGACCATTTTGTATATGACAGTATTCATGGAGGTCATGGGCTACAGATAGGGCAAAATCGAGGAAAGTTGATAGGCAAGGAACCTTCATTCATGTCCAGCATACTTACAAGGTCCGTATGTAATGAGCTTGGCTATTCAGTGGTCTTACATTTACACATAGAAATGTACAGACATGCACACTAAACTGCAACAACCTTTTTCTCAGGAATCAGATTAAATATACAACGCCTGCCATACAGGCACTCCTCCAAACACAGCCTCTCTGTAAGTGAGCTACAGATTTGCTGGCACTGAGGGAACCGTGAGAACAGTGCGAGCTCCAGGTGACTAAATTACACAGGTAATTACGTTACCATGGCAGTGACGTCAGGAGGGGGGTGGATGCGGACAGGTTCAGGTTATCAGAGAACAGCAGCTCCGCTGTCTGTCACACAGGCAGAAAAGCCTCAGAGAGGTCAGACCACATTTCTACCATGGATACTGGCATGTGTCACTGCTGAGTTGACCACTGTAAGAATATCCAAGCCAGAGGTGCAGCGTGCATGACGTGCAGGTTTACACCAGACACCCACCAGGAAACCTTTAGGATTTGTGTTCGACCACTTAAACGAACAAAAGAGATTCACATACTTGGCACATAAACTATATGTGTAAATGTGTCTTGGCACACCTTCTAATTTTTTTCTTCAGTCAACATGAATTAAGTCATAATGCAGTTTCCCTTTGTACTGTGATATTCCATATTAAAACACAGACTAAGGGTAAATATCTGAGCTTTCGCTCAGCAGTATGCTAAGAGGGTAGAAGGTGGTTAATATTATTTGGCTCCACTCCCTCACCTTCATAATTACTACAATATGTAAAGTGTTATATTTTTATTTTTAAAAAATCTTTTTTTTTCCAAATCCATAAAATGGTTTAGAAGTAATATGACTTGATGTTGTAACAAACATTTTTATAAGCGTTTGTAGGTGTGTATTTGTTATTTTGGCCTGCAACTCACCATCAAGCTATCACTTTGGCCACCCCAGATCAATTGTTCTTCAGATGACTAGGTACATTAACTAACAGAATAAAAACAGGTCACGTTTGATGGCAATTAAATGCAGTATTGGTATCGACGATAGGGATACAGATGCCAGAAAGCAATTTTTGTGCCAGTACATGAAGCTTATCGACTGTGTGGGTTTACGAGCAGTAGTAAAATGCTCATGGCGAAACCTGTTACACCAACGTTTGGTGGGAAGGTAATGGTAATGGGTTGACACGCCACCAGGAATTCCTCCTAAGGTATTAGTTTCACAGGTATGCCACGAGCACACCAGATGCCACAATGTACAGTGCAAAACACATTAACAGTAGCCCATTACTTGAATGGCAAGTCTTTCCGTCAGTTATCTCCCGCTGAGAGGGGATGTTAATGCATAAGTTGTAATGCAGAGAACAAACATTATGATAAATATATGTGGAAGGAACCTGTAGTCTCTTAGGATAAAATCAGACTTTAGCGCAGCAGCCCACTGGTTAAGCTCATGTGTCCACTAGCCACACCGGCAGTGCATCTCTGTTGACTAGCTGCACCAAACAACCGCAGTCTTGTCAAGCCGAGAAATCCAAAGCTCAAAGATAAAGTGAGCATCCATTGTATGTAATGCACATATAAGAAAACCAGAAAAGCTGCCTACACACAGCTGCACATAAGTCTATAGCCACTACGGCCAATGCCAAGCCTCTGCTAGAAGTGTATAAAGCCTCCCGTATTGAGCTGTGGAGCAGTGGAACAGGGCTCCCTGGACTGAGGAAGTAGCATTAGAAATGCGGTTTGTGATCCAGAGCTAATCATCTAACATCAGTATCTGATCTCACTAATGCTTTTAGTGCTAAATGTTGTTCCAACATCTAGTGTACAGTCATCCCAGAGGCTGTTACTGCAGCATATGGGGTACAAACACACTATTAAAGCCCTTGATTTCAGAAGAATCACTGGATAAGCAGGTGTCTGCAAAATTCTGGCCTTATAGTGCTTTTCAGCATATAGTGTACAGTTTTTTTTCCAAGCTCTGAGACTCAAACAGAAAAAAGTAAACGTCCCTTTAGAATGTAGTCACAGAACGAGCTCTATTTCAGACTAGGCGGCACCACTGATCCGAGCCTCGGGTGAGGTCCACAGGTGAGCACCCTGAGCTGCAGGTGGGGGCTGTCAGCCCTTCCTGAGCCGGTCGAGCTGGTCGAGCCAGTCCACTCGGCTCTTCTGGGAGAGTCAGAAACACGTTTAGACTAAAAGGAAGTAGCACCTCAACCTGCTCCTTAACTGCCAAGAGAGCGTCAAGCTGAAGTCATGTAATGCCATGCTGACCTGACCTGAACTGAATCACTTTATGAAGAACTGTACAGTCACACAATACTGGGAATCTGTCTCAGTCAAACTGTGTCAACATAAAGTTACAACACACCCCCAGTCTGCACTGACACGGCAGAAAACACACAATACCCGCGTCTACGCACTCACACACAGCCTACAAACATATGAACATGTGTGCACAGTATAAACACAGGCGAAGGAGGGTATCGAAAGTAGACAGTCACCATCGTATGGTAGGAATTAGTCTGCGGTGACATTAATGCCAGTGACATATATGATAATGAAAAGTATACCCATCATATAAGAGGATAATATCAGTGTCTCTGCGGCAAAGCAGCTCGTTTTAGTTCAACTTTGGGCACGGCTTGCCTGCTGACTGAGACTCAAGACATTTCAGGGTGCTTCAGATTGTTTTGAAAGAACAGTTCAAATAAAAGTTTCCTTTTTGGAAATGTGGTTAATGTCTGATTGATGTTTGAAAACTACGTGAAATTCCCTTTGGTGTCATTCGAAGTGAAGAAAATGGAACAAAAGTGTCCAAACAAAACAAGCTGTCTGGTTAGTTACACACTTTTTCCAGCACTCAGGAGGAATGGCTTACTAACTTTCAGCGCGCTCAAAACATCATGATGAATGTTGGCAGTACTGCCCAGCCCCACCGGTCAGCCATAAAATGACAGCAGGAGAGGGTCAGATTCAGAGTCTTGGAAAACCTCTTCAGACGAGATGCTTTAGTTTTAAAGCTCTAGGTCTTCTATAGCAGCAGAAAGCCAGTGACGGCCCAAACGCAACCGGAAATTGGACCCTCCGCCTGACCCTCAGTCAGCTCCAGCAGGGCAAAGCGGAGTCCCATTAAAGCCGCCCTGGGTATAAAAGTTTGATGAAGAGGGGCAGAGAGTCTACAGAACAGCTCACAGAGAAGCAGTTAGACTCTGTGGTGGGAGCTGTTAGCTCTACAGCTTCATTAGCTCAGTTACTCTGGGTATGTGAGCCAGTGCCTCTCTCTCTTATCCTCTCCCTCACTCCCTCTCTCTCTATCTTTCTATCTATCTATCTCTCTCCAGCTCTCCCCAAGCTGCCTCACCTGTCCTCAGGTAACCGCTCCGCGTGACAAGGCGAGAGCAGCAGCGACCTTCAGCAGAAGCAGCAGCAGGACAGACACACACACACACACACACACACGCACACACGCACGCACGCGCGCGCACACTCACACACACACACACACACACAGGGGAGGGAGCGGATGAGTGCGGGTAAAGCTCGCGCTCTGCTCCGTTCTGTCCCGAGCCGGCGAGTTACGCTCGAACACACTCTACTTCCACACTAACGACCCTCACATACGCTACACCGAAACTCACCAAACACTACCCGACACTCGCCCACTCTCTCTCTCCTGCTTACCTGTCTCTCTGTCTGAGTCTCTCTCTCTCTTCTTCACCTGTCGCTCCGCGTCCCACCTGTCCGCGCGCGCTTCCGGTACACTGCCACCCTGCGCGCGCCCCTCCGTCACCTTTCCGCGACTCCGCTTCCGCTCACGGGCGATTCCCACCCACACGCACACACACTCACACGCACACACCATCCTAACCCCACCCACACCATCCTTCGCCCTCCCTCAAACACAATCGCTTACATACACACATACACAGACACACACACACACCTCCTCCGCCTCCCACCCTCCACTTTTCTTTCTTTCTTTCTATCTTCCTTTCTTTCTCTCTCGTGATCTTCCTCCTCCTCCTCCTCCTCCTCTATTAAACCCAGGAAGCGGTTTGTCCTACTTACTGCCGCACGGGTTTCTCTACCCGTATTCCGCCAGGCCCCGCCCCCACGTGCTGGGATTGGTTGATATTTCGTCAACCACCGCGGCATTGGCTCTTCGTCTGTATTAGGGGTTGTGCACGTGTAGTGTCCATTCAGGGGGGTGGACAGTCTGAGATACATATACTGTACTGCGCCAAGGCCTAAGAATCAAAGCATCTATTTAAATTGGAAGCAGATGTGATTATGTCAATGAAAGCAGTAAAGTATATCACATTACAACTAAACATTAATGCAGTGAAAATGACAAATATATATATATATATACCCTGTGGGCTGTGTAGAAGAACAACGGTCATGCTTCAGATTTCACCTCCATGCCTCCAGTCACTGAAAAAATGAAAACCATGGGCTTGTAAGAACTTACTAAAAAATCCACCATAATTAAACTATTGTATCTATAAAAAAGTCCCACCAATCTTAACATGGTGGCTTGTAAACAAAACTGTGCGGCTTTATATAGCAATTCTTTAAACAACAAAAATGATAGTCTACAACTGATGTCTAAAAACACCACGGCAGAACCTCGGTTTGATCCACTCATACCACAGTACTGCACCACTGCCACTGTGCTGAGAATGCTATACCACCCAAGTAACACCTGTGGTGGTCCTGTGGGGGTCCTGACCATTGAAGAACAGGGTAAAAAGGGGGATAACAAAGAGGAACAGATGGACAGCAGTGTAATCATAGAACTCCAGAGTGCATCTAAGTGGTGAACAGAACTGATAAAAGAGACTCCATGTACTTTGTTTATGGTCAGTGTATGTCAACATTAAATAAATGGATTGTATTATTTTTAAGTACCTGGTTTACATAAAAAAGTAATTAATGAAAGTAAATAGCATTTTAGTAAAATGTCTATAAATTATATATGTTTATAAAGGAAACACCATCATAAAGTTCTCAGTGGCAGGATGGACAATCATGAGCAGAACATCCTACAAGTCTCTGGAACTGGATGGAGGGATCACAATTCTTTTAAATAATATTCTTTCATTTGGGATTTGATCATAGTGGTGGACAGCAAAGTCTATCAGTCCAAAGGTGTTTGATTTGGTCGAGATCTAGTGACGGTAAAGACCAGGACATATGATTTACGTTATTTTATACCCATTAAAATATTCAGTGACCCTTCATGCCCTGTGGATAGAGACACTTGGTGGAAGACCAACAGAATAGAAATGTTTCTTCAGAGACCAACTTTTTTTTTGGTTTAGCTTTAAGCATTCAGTCTTGTGCTACCCTCTTTCTTCACACCAGACATGCACTCTGTTCTCTACTGTGAGAACATTGTGAGCAATGACTCATCTGACCATTGTGTTCCACATCTCTGTAGACCAGTGTCTTTGGTTTTTGCACCACCGAACTCTCAAACATGCTTGCGTCTTTGTAATGAGAAGTCTACGCTCTGCTACTGACATCCCTCTCTGTGTAGTTGTGGACAGACTGTTCTTGCTGATCATGTCCTGCGTTGGCATTCTCAGTCACCTGAGGACCAGTTGCTCTTCTGTTTTTCCGTGCATATCACACTAATGCACGAGCATCTCGACCACTCAAAGCGCGCTTTCGACCACAATTTCCAACCCTCTACTGATGTCTTTCCCATGTATATACGTGCACATGTCACTATAGTCACTGTTCCTGCCACCCATTATTCAATATAAGACCTTCTTTCAAAGTTACTTAAGGTACTGTGCAAAAGTCAGGGACTTTCATATTTTTAAAAGGGACCTTCTATTTTGAGGCTTAATCATTTTATTATTTGTGGGGTCTTATAGTACCAAATGACATGCTGTATTATGGTTGCACATTGCAAAGCAACTATGCCGTTATTTTCTTTTTCTCCCGTTTCATCGCCGACTAACTCGTCCCGCAGCTTTCGAGATATCGACTCCGTTCCAACTCCAGATTGTCCAGCATGATACGCTGATGTGGGCTTGTATACAGCTTTTTGATCAGATGCACGGATTCTGAGTAGGATTTTTTTCCCATAGAGAATGAATAGGATAGAAAAACACATACCTATCTAACCTACTTCCGCTCGACCTAGAGACACCAAATCGGATGCAATGGCTTGGGGCAGAGCCCCAAACAAGCATTCAGTGTTTGACTGACCCGCACTCGTTTGCTTCTCCTTTTTTTTCCCATCCCTCGTTCCTCCCTTAGAGTCCCAGTCATTTTTGGACCCCTCTAAAGCCAGCTGTTTTGTTCGGCCTAGAGGCGCAAAACTTCACATACACACTAAAGGCAGGTCCCCAGGCACTAATCCACAGCCATACTGACCCTAACTCCTCTATCTGTCGTTTATTCATCCCTCGATCCTCCCATAGAGTCCCAGTCATTTTCGACCCAAACCAAGCGGTAATGCTTTTGTGCAACCAAGAGCCACAAAACACGTATTCACTAAGGGCAGGCCCCCATACGCTAATCCACAGTCATACCGACCCTCACTCGTTTACTCATCCTTTGTTCCTCACTGAGCAAGCTACGCAACCATCCCGCAATTCCTTCAAGAAATGCACTTTCCTAGTTCATTCTGTTAGAGCTCCTGTGTCTTTAAGCCTTGCCTGCTGATGAGCTCAGTGTGCTCTGACTGGTCAGCCCACCCACTCTATTCCAAATGGCCAACCAACAGAGCGGCATCCTGCTACAAGTTCCACCCCCACACCACTGTGGCTATTCTTACAAAGGCATCGGTTGTGCTGTGTTAGTTGACATCACCTTGTAACAGAGAAAAGGGGTGAGATTCCAACAAGGTGTTTCAGGCAGCTGAGAAAAGTGGTTTCTGTGAGAGAGAGCTTCTCCCTCTGGTGTGTACTTTGAGCATTATAACTTTACAAACTGTTGCCATAACACAGTAAAGAAAAGTGAAAAAACAGAAAAACAGAAAAAAAGAGAAAATGGAAGGCCTAACAGCTTTTCAAAACCTGATAGACCACCAAACCTACCACCATCAGATAACTGTACTAAAACTTTCATTTTTAAAATGAAATTAAAGCTCCACTCCTACTTTAAATCTGAACAAAGTGCACAGCTGTCCACCCCTACGCTGTGATACAACTCAACTTTGTAAGCTTGTGTAGCTGCCAAGCCGATACTGAGAAAAGGAAACACAAACTTAAAAAAGACAAATTGCAGTAAAATACTTATACTAGACACGCGAAGTGTGGAGTAATGTTTTCTGAACGGGTGAGTCTAAATGTGGAATGTGAGAAACAGACATGCAACCGGCTTCTAAGACTGAAGTTTGTAGGTTTTCACAAGAAGCATGGAAAGATGGCCATGCAGATTTCTTTGAAAAACTGAAAGCAAGGTTCCTAAAAGGACATGCTACATACCGAGAATTCAGTACAAAACATTGTCAACACTTGTGTGTAACTGTAAATGTGTGCTTTCTGTTTTTTCTGACGAGGGAACAATAAGTATCCTACAGCTCATAACTATAATCACAGGAATCTACATGACACAGACAGTACTGTAGATCCTTTCCTCTGACCGTTGATCAAAAACTGTGGTCCTCTTCAGTTCTTACCAGTCTATTTCAACATCAGACTTCACTCCTTAACTTCCTTACCTTCCTAACATTTACTTTTGCTTATATCTATATCACTTCCATACATGAATTATAGCCTATGGCAACAGTCTCCGTTCCAGTGGTAGCTGCCAAGAGCTTCAATCATTTCATTGGCTACCTGTCCTTATATTATCTTACAGGATCTTGCAGGACCCTTAACATGACTGACAAGAGATTAGAATACACAGTTGGAGCAGTACTACGTCTTTATGCCTTCCTGCTAGACTGATTCAAATGAATGCTACAGTGCTTCACTATTGTCTCTTGAGGCACAAGGCTGTATTACAGTCAGAACAGTCTGGGCCTAGCTGGATAGCAAGCTACCTTTCTAGATACCTCTGCAAGGTGAAATACAGACACCACTGACATGCAATCAAAGCAGTTTTTCTTCCTATTCTAGTTTATTTTTAGTTCATTTTGGAGCGTTTTAAACCAAAAACCCTGCATACTGCACCTTTAATTGACGCAGTACACTTGTCTAGAAGCGTCTGTGCTACTTTGCCTGCTCATTTTCTCCACACATTTATTCAGGTTTTTTTCTTCAATTAGCCGTCTGCATATTTCACACAGACACACACACAGTGGTGTCATGGGTAGTTCTGATGGTAAGTAGAAACGTCTGTACTGTAAAATGATTCATGCTTAAAAAAACAAGATGAGACGCTGCAGAAGAAAAAACAGTGAAGAGAGAACACAACATGAGAGAAAGAAAGAGGAAGAAACAGAGAAAGATAGGAGAAGCACACACACACACACTTCCTGTTTGAAGTGGTTTAGCCTTTAGAGGCTCCGGAGGGGATCACCTCATTGAAGCCTGAATGGGCTGTATGTGTGTGTGTACGCAGCCTACCACGGCGTTCGAGCGCACACAAGCAATGTGTGTGTATGTGAGATTAAAGCATTCTGTGGTATCTCTCCCCCGCTACAGGCGCCCCTGCACAACTCTCAGCTCACGCTAGACTGTGTGAAGAGAAGAGAGACGCACACACGCGCTCCTGTTTCTCGCTCGCTCTCTATCTAGTCTCTCTACTCTCTCTAGTCTCTCTGTCTCGGATCTCTGTTCTGACCCATGAATGTCACAGGTTACATTTCCTTGTCTAGCAATTATCATAAAGCTGAATATGAGAATAGGAAAGGGGAAAATAGAAATAGAGCAGTAGAAAGTAGGTCGTTTACAAAATCATTAGTCATCAACATACATTGAGGTTTTGCCTTACTGGTCGCTGCTTAGGCCAAATGCTACAGATCTCCCCAACTCCTCTCTCTTTCTATTTCTCTCCTTCTTCCTCACCTCATCCTCTGATGTGTTACTAAAAGTGTAAATGTCAACATTTCAAGCTCCGTCTTTGTCTTGAAGTCGCAACATTTAAAGGGCCCATATCCTACAGTTTTTCTTCCTTTTTCCTGAGGTCCGTTTATGACGTTTGTGTCATGTTTCATTTTGACATGACCATTTCCCAGTCTCTGTCTCTTCCTTAGAACAGTGGTTCTCAATCTGTTACGTAGGGCCCCCCCAGACAATGCCACTTTTTTTCCTGGCACACTTTAGGTCTGTTTGAGAACCACTGCTTTGGAATAAACCAGGCTGTTTTTGTAACTGTGCCTTTAAGACTGATTTAGGTGAATGACAATTATTCTGACACCAATTAACCTTAACACTATGTCAGCGTCACCAAAGACTGCAATGGTGTCATGCCACACTGTCATGAAGTGACTAGTAGCAGGTCATCTTCAGTGACGAGTCCCACTTTTGTCTTGGTGGAGACGACCAACAAATCCATGTGTGGAGGCGCCATGGTCAGCGCCAACATGAATGGTTTGTTGTCACCCATCACATGTGATTCACTCCTGCCGCGAAATCTGCAGGAACTGTGTGTGAAAGTCTAAGCCGCATGGGTTGGATGATTGCAGGACACCATAACGAACCTGTGTTAGCAAACATGGGGGCCTGACGCCATGCTGAGAGACGCCACTCAATAAATATGTAGTTCAATAAATATTACCCATATCAGCATACATTTTTTATCATTAATTCCAATTAGTTCCTGGTAACACTCTGAATACCATTGCAGTCTGACACTTCCTTCTGTGGGCAACTTTTCATTTGAGGATGAGTGTACAACCATGAATAATCAAAAAACTATTTAATAGCTTAAATGGTTCTTTGCACGGTAAAGGGTCCTTAGACTAAGAGAGAAAGTGTTGCATTTGGCTCTATAGACACGTTTTTAAAATGGTTTCATATAGCACTTATTATTCCCACAATCTCAAGCTAGTACCAGTTAAAGAACTTTAAATGGTGCTTCATAGAACCATTTCAAAAAGTTCCTCCATTCCAAAAGGGTTCTTCTATAGTAACTGCTTTATAGAACATATACAACCATTTACAACACAGTCTCCATCAATCTGAAAGACCCTTTCACCATGCACCGGACCATTTAAGCATGGAAATGGTTATTTGAGTGTCTTCACTAAAAGAACATTGAGGAACCATATTTAGGTGTATTACCTCAAACATAGTTTTCATCATATGGCACCTTCTTCTGCAGTACGGTGATGTTTGACCCCATCATGTGGCTCATTTTGGTACTGCAGGTTTGCTGATGTTTAGGGTGCTGTGTGTCCTAATGATAGACCTGTATATTCTCCAAATATCCACCTGATATACGTATTTGTGGTATTATAATGAGAGGGAGAAGAAAAATGGGAGAAGAGTTAAGGAGATAGGAGAAGAGAGTAAAATATGAAAGGAGAGGAGGAAACAGGAGTGGAGAGCATGCCGGTTAGGGCTACAATTTCCGTCCTCTACGGGAGGATTATAGCACCTGGATGGACGGCTGTGATGACACAAGCACCCTGTGCCATGGAGAGGCTTAACCTCAGTCTAAAACCAGCACAATCTCCAATCTCTCTCAGTGTGATTAAACGAGGCGAGAGAGGGAGAGAGAGAGAGTGTGTGTGAGAGAGAGAGAGAGAGAGAGAGAGAGAGAGAGAGAGAGAAAGAGAGAGAGAGAGAGAGAGAGAGAGAGATTTAGCATATCTACACTATACTATTCTTATACTATTTTTCAGAAAACAATCATCAGTTAAACACACTTATACTACTTTTACTTGCCCTGGTTTATGTTTTTAGTGTTAGTATTATGGTAATGTATAATGCTAATACTATAGTTCAGTGTTATGGTAATAAAGTGTCTGTCCTCTTCCTATTGCAGCTTTTCAGCAATATACAGGAGGACCTTGGGGTGGTCCAGGACTCCGTAATTAAACTCTTTAACCCTTTCAATGTGGGTGAATCCAAAATCTGGGGAATTCTCTGTTGTCCATTAGGAAAAAAGTACAGTAGATACTCCAATATGAATTCAGGTAAATGTCATTGTTTAACTGCTTCATACACAACTTATCTTCTGCCTATGGTATTTGTTAACTATATAGGGATGCAGGACTCTTCTGCCTCTGGGGTGCTGTAGCAAAGTGGTGGCACTGTAACAAACTGGCTCACCCGGGTGGTCCTTCATAGTCTAGCAACTGTAACTGTCAGGGATGCCTCTGAACATCTTTACAGTATGCAACAGCATGTCTGTAAATCTGAAAACATGCCCAGTTTCCCAAATAACTGGGGGAAAGACAGAATTGTTACTAATTTTTAAACTGATGACAAAAGAGGTCATGTGTAAGGTCTCAGTGAATGATGGAAAAAATGCATTACCACAAGACAATTTCCAACCAAGCAATTTGTTGTCACTGAAGGTAGCATCACTGTTGATTTGGATAGTGTGTTAGCAGCTGGTCAACATTGGAATAGGCAGCCAACATGGGAACCTCAAACTCCTGGGAGAATAAAGAGATTTGAGGTAATTAGTAGAGAAGAAGGGGAGGATATATAGAGTCTGTCCCCTTCTAATTAGTAAGCTATGGTAGGCAGGCACAGGTGATCTAATGCACACAGTTTGGATAATCTACATAGAAAAGTATTGACTAGCAGAATGGGACATTCTGGAGTAGTAACATTCTGGACAGTAAGTGGTGTTGGAGTGATCCAGAATTAATAATCCATCATCAGTACCTGCAATCAAAACCTTACAGCAGTGTAGAGGCTGTTACTGCAGCAAATTCCCTATGAACAACCTTAGGTTTTATATATAGAACTCAAGGTTATTAAGAGAGAACCTGTGGACATTCAGTGCAGTAAACAGACACACGCACCTTTACAAAGGGCAAACAACACGCTGATTCTAAATGTTCTTTATTCTTTTTTAAAATCACCCTCACATCATAATTCAGTTCATCATCATCATCATCATCATCATCATCATCATCATCATTAACATCATCACCCTTCCTTCCTTCACTATTGTTAGAATCATAGACTATTGTTTTTTTTGCCCCAAAGCTAAAGCTGTGATAACAAATAAAAATAAAACCATTTGGTCCTTAAATGTACAGTCTAGGCATCCTGGTTTTAGGGGTAGAAAAGGGACATACCTTCACAAGACGGCAAAGGACGGCACACGACATAACGTAAGAGCAAGGGGAAAGAATGATAGAAAGAGAAAAAGAAATACAGGGACCAGGAGTGTGTCGGTGTGTGTGTGTGTGCGTGTGAGTGTGTGTGTGTGTGTGTGTGTGTGTGTGCGCGTGTGTGTGTGTGTGTGTTTAGGCTGATGGCAGCAGCTATAAAGGCATTTTGACAGATGAAAGCTTATCACACAGAGGGAGATGAAAGACCACAGAAACATTAAGCGTGTGTGTTTTACGAACAGAGACAGAGAAAGTGAGGCCTGTATTTACAGAAATCTAGGTGGAACTATAGCACTGTAGTCACTGTGGAAAAAAGGAGCAATTTAAGTGCGACACGAAAACACATTATAATTACACCAGTCATTGTGAATGAGGACTCTAGAGCGGCACTGTCCATAACTAACACCAAACACCTGAGACGAGAAACTACTAGTGGATTTGCTCCTAATTACTTGGATTAATGTCATTATTTCAGTACTGTTATTCCAGAAATATTATTGTGCCTATGTATAACAGTTTCTTTTTTTTATTTATATCATGACAAAGTGTTACACTTTGGTGAATAAAAGGTGACAAGAAGGGGGTGGAACTGGAAAACAAAGACAAGTTTTCTGCTTGTGACCTTCATCGGCCTTCTTTTCTACAGTCCCCTGTTTGTTCTGGCAGTGGCAGGCTGTGTGGGTCGCTGTTCCAGGTCAATGCGTCAAAGTCATTTTAATTTGACCTGATGCTGTCTACCAGAGCTTGGGGGAGGCATGAGCAGGTAACTGTGCTTAATGATCAACATTCCCTCCCTCGATCGACTGCTGTCTGTTTAATTTGAAATCTTTGCTTACAAAGAAAAGAGGACACAGCAGTTAGTTAGAGAGGACGCTGCACATCAAACGCTCATTACACAGTCCATATTCTCCCTAAGCGCTGCATCAGTCATCTTAAGGCTGATTTATACTTCTGCAAAGAAGCATGTAAACATATCTGGAGCAGAGAGGTCATTTATGGGTCTTTGTATCTTGCAGAGGTTTAGAGAGACAGCTGATGTGTACACCTCCATCATCTCTACTACATATCATTTGAATCTGTGGCGCTGTGTAACACAACAGGGAAGTAAAACTGGGAGAGCTGGACACTCAAAACAGAACTAAACAAAATACTGTCTGATAAAAAATATCGTCTTTTTTCACCTCCAGTATTTAACTTCCTGCATTCATTCTCCTACGTCACTGCAACACAAGACTTTTCCTGGGGTTGAAAACAAATTGCTGTGTCTAGATTTCTTTTTCGTTAGCTGTACATTCTGGTTCTGGTTCGATAAATGCGACACTGCCAAGTCCATGCATTAATGTCATGTGCAAACACACTGGCACCTATGCGATTGTCAATAGCCAACGCCTGCACACGTTCGCAGACTTGCAGTTGCAGAAGTATAAAACGGCCCCTAGGTGAAGGCCAAGGGCCGTGATGAGGAATGGCATGCCCATGGCACCCACAGGTTCGGTCTGATAGAGCTGCCATGTGCTGTAGTCTCTTTCCAGTTCTGCTCCCTTCGTGACCCTACAATCACTAGCACAACAAATGAACTCTAACCCTCCTCCAATGTCCAAGTGCAAAACAGTAGTCCCTGCCTCCTCACATATTGGCTGGAAGTTTGTGTCTCAGTGCATCTGATTCCTTCCTGTCTTGTTTCTCCACCTTGGATGAAGTGGAGGAGGCAGTGGTTGAGGCAGCCTGGGCTCCTGGAGTGGGTTTAGAAGCTGCAGGTGAGACACAGGTTGATTTTGAAGGAGATAGAGACGGTGGTGTTGAAGAAGTTGGACTTGGGTTTGGAGCTTGGAGCATGGTTGGGGGTTGTGTGAGTGGAGATGTGGCTGGTACTGGGATTTGAGAAAATCTGGATATTTGAAGAGGGGCAGATGTTGGCTTTTGTGATAATGTTGGGATAGATGTTGGAGTCAGGACTGGGCATGAATTTTGGGTTTGGGTGGAGGAAGGGGTCTGAGTCTGAGGTGGTGTTGTAGTTGATGCTGTAGGGGTTGGAGTCTGAAGAGGAGAACTTGTTTGGGACGTGGCTGGAGTTGTGGTTCGAGTGTGAGATGGTGTTTGAGTGGGGCTTTGGGTGGGTGGAGATCGGGTTTGAAAGAGCACAGAAACTTGGGAAGTGTCTGGAGCTGGAGTTTGCATTGGGCTTTTCACTGTGCTCAGAATTTGGACAGGGGATGAGGTCCGAGGTTGAGAAAGAGCAGAAATACAAGCTGAAGACTGAGTTTGCATGAGATTTGTTACAGGGGTTTGTACAAGGGTGGGACTCCGAATTTGGGTAGGAATCTGGACAGCTGCGTTCGTTGGAGTGGGAGCTCTGGTCTGGGTGGGTGTTGGAATAGGGGCTGGTGCTTGAGTATGAGTAGGTGTGGGAACAGGGGTCTGAATAGGGGTTGGCGTCCGGGTGTGAGATGGGGTTGCAGCAGCAGTGGGAGTTGGGCTGGTGTTGCAGGATAACGGAGATGATGATGGAGGTGTTGGGGAGAACTTGGAACGAGGACTCTGAGGCACAGAGGAAACTAAGGAAGAAGCAACTTGCTGGGGACAGAAAGAGGAAGAGGAGGATGAAGGTTGTGAAGGGGAGGTGGGTGAAGGTTTACTGCTCTGTGGGGGTTGTGGAGGGGCCAGAGGAGTAGGTCCAGAGGTGAGGATCAATTCTGAGGAGGCCTGAGGAGGGGAGGATGGACGGGACAGCTTTTGGCGCTGGGATTGTGGGAGCCCTGGAGTGGAGGATGCTAGGGTAAGGGCAGGGGAAGCGTTAGCAGAGGAGAGAGGAGTCTGTTTTGGCGAGGAAGAGATAAGTGGTGCAGGTGCGGGGGCAGGTGCAGACACCGTGCCTGGTGCTGTTTGGTGAGCATGTGTACGTGGAGAGGGCAAGGGCAGAGGTTGGTGTGCAGGTGGTTTCTGGACCTGGGCAGTGTTTGAACTCAGCACTCCTGCACTTCCGCCTCGTGCAAGCTGTCCTTGTGACACCAAGAAGGGTGCTGGCAGTAGACTACCCCCAGAGGCTTTCCGGTGCAGGGGTGGATGAGGCTGGATACCTGGCCAGCCACGGTGAGGAAGCGTGGGCTGTGATGCTGAGAGTAGCCGGGCCTCTTGGGTCAAGCGTCCAAGCACTGGCAGTCCTTGCGTGCTCCCCCCTCCAACGTGACGCATCAAAGCCTCTTTTGCCCCCTGCTGACTGAGCCGGCTCTCAGAGGACAGAGCCGCTACGACTGGGGTGGAGGAAGGAGCCGTGACTTTGTGAAGAGGGGATGTGTTAGCCCCTACTCCCACTGTACTGCTTGCTGGCGAGGGTTCTGTGTGGAGTCGGAGACTGTAGTGGAGAGTTCGGCCGGCTTGCAAGGGAGCAGGGACCGTAGATATAGTAGTAGGAGGGGTTTTAGCAACCCCAGCTCCACCAGTCAGTGGGGCTCCTCCCACAGTGGGTGGTCCGGCTGTAGAGGGAGATGGAGAAGGGGTCATAGAGGGAACACCCCGAGGTGGGAGGCCCCCCATTACTCCAATTAGGGAACTAAGAGACTGGCGTGGGTGCAACATAGGGGGGCGAGGGGGAGAAAGTGGGCAGGAACTGGGTGAGGGTGAGATTGGAAGAGGAGAGGGCAGAAATACGCCGGCAGGCAACCCATGCTGCTGCTGTTGGAACTGCTGCTGCTGTTGTTGCTGTAGTAGAGTGATGGCGACATTGGTGGTTGCCGCTGCTGTCTGCAGGGGGGCATGGACCAGTGGAGCCCAGATAACTGGCCTGGGGTGGGGGGACACGCTGCCACCGGTGCTGCCCCGGGTGCCAGCCGTGATGTCCTGCATAGTGGGCATGCTGTCATGTTTGACTATCTGCTGAACCAGGATGCTGTCGCAGGAACCAGCCGCACCAGAGCCTCCACCACGGCCACCCCCTCCAGGTCCTCGGCCCACACTGCTCCCTGCAACAGACCCACCCTGAGACGTCTTTCGCAGTAAGATGGAGTTCTTCTTGCCTGTTACAGATGAATAGAGGGAGATGGGGGTGCCACAGTTACTTGCAGTCAATTTACCTAGAGATGTTTGATGTTTTGAAGTAGTAGCCCCACCAGTTTCCACTGCAGACACATGGCTAACAACTAATGCAAGCTATTACCCTATGAATTAGCATCATGCTACAGGCATAATTCATCGCACATTTACCTCACACTGCATATATCTGTTAAGTAATCTTAAACAATGGTTTCTTGGTTCTTCATGGTTCTTCTTACAGTATATGGTAAACTGTTATGTATAAAAATGCACAAATATCAAGATGCTACTGCAATAACTTTTCTAAGTAAAGCAATATACTTGTGACTAGAAGGTCTTGAGCAAAACTAAGGAAGCAAACCTGGGGTGTCAAACATATCTTGACTGGTTCACTACATTTTGTTTAATCAGGGCAAACATTTCTGCTGAAGGTTTTGGCTAAAGTTAATATTACTTCCTAGGTTTTTCTCTAAAATGACAAAAACCCAGATATTAGATACAGTACCAATGCGGTTCAGTCGGTCAGCTGCTACTGTCTCAAAGGCCCGTCTCATCATGGGGTGTTCCTCCAGCACTTCATTGAAGCTGTCAACACTGAGAGAGTAGAGGCGGCAGTATGTATCAGCTCTGACACTTGCTGTCCTTCTGCCTCGGGTCAACAGACAGATCTCTGAGGGTGAGTGACAAATACATACACACAATCAGAGTCAGACATCAACTGAATATTTTGTTTTAATATAGAAATATATAGAAATATAGAAAAATATAGAAAAGCCTGTCTAATAAATTCTTAACTTTACTTAAGATCTCTTTAGAAACCAATATTTTCCCATCATTTACACAGCGCGAGGATTACATTTGTGGCATTTAGCTAGCGCTCTTATCCAGACAAGGGTATTTATATTACAGGTAGGCCAATGTAGTGTTAGGAGTCTAGCCCAAGGACTCTTATTGGTGTAGCACAGCATAGTAACCTAGACCGGGATTCGAACCCCCATTCCCCGCTATGATAACTTTAGTGGTCATAGCCACTGAGCCACATATACACCAGAACCATATTCATACTGCATTATTAGGGACTAAAGCATTGACGGATGCAGAATCTAAGGTAATGTTGTGTCTGCTGAAAGTCAGGTCACTTAAAAATCTAAAAAATTGGTAATAATGGTAGTGATGCAAATACTGTCATGTCAATAGTTGCTATTAACAATTTATTTGTCTTTTCTTGTTCATTGTTTGCAGCTAAAGCTAGTAAAATACAAGCATAATGTGATTGGATACCTTACATACCTGTAAAAAAAAAAAAAACAGAACAAACTGTTGTGAAGTTAACACTGTTCTGTCTTTATTAATATATTTAGGAGTTTCCTTTGAAGCATGAATGAGTTAATGTTGCTATAGCTTTGCTGTGGTCTGTGGTTAGTAATTTTGCATGTCAGTGAAACAAAAAATTGTTTTACTTGCATGTGGCGATGGGGGCGCCCGTGACAGATTGGTGTTACTGAGGTGAACATATTCTCATGTGGCTGGTACAAACTACAGAGGGGGCATTCAAGAGCGATGAGGCTTGAAGAAATATAGTCAACCGCAAGCTTTACTCACTCTACACAAAGCTGAGCCTTGCTGAAACAAATCTCTAAGAATTAAGTATTTTATAAACTTGAATTATTATTACAATATAACACTAGGGCATGAGTTCAAGCACTGTCATAACATCTCACCACCCAGCAGATGTTTACATTTACATTTTTCAAATGGCTTTATGCTCCCAGTAAGCTGCTATGGGTGACTCAGCATGAAGGAATTCAGGATTTTTTTGGCTCAAAGGCTTGAATTGTTATCTAGTGGAATAAAATAATAATTCATGACACACTAAAACCCAAAATAAACTACTTGTGTCTAAAAACAATTAACCCTCCTATAGTAACAGCATTAAAACTGGTGTTTTTGCTGTAGTACTATGTACTATGGTACCAAATTTCAGATAAAAAAAAAAAAAGCAGTAACAGATTTCTGCATGCACAGACTGCACAGCTGTAGCCAATCTCCAAACGGATATTCCCACAAAACCTAATGAACATGCAACAAGCTGCCTGCAAGCCTACCTCCAAAATATGACCCATCACTGAGTTTGGTCTCCTTGTTTCCACGTGTGAGCACGCTGACCCGGCCATGCTGAATGAAGTACATTTTGCGGCCTACAGTTCCCTCTCGAATGATAAAGTCACCTGGCTGGAACACCTCGAAGCGTAGCTTGGTCAGAACAGCTGTCACAAAGTTGGGGTCGGCGTTAGCAAACAGCGGCATGTTGGCCACCAGGCTGCGGCAATTAAAGCTCACAATCTCCTGTTCAGAGACAGTGGAAACAGCACAGAGCCGTGTGGTCAGGACACAGAAACAGTGAAACATTATTGTCTAATAGAATCGCCATGCTTATTGTGTTAAACATGTGTATTGTAGCAGTATTCTTATTTTATAGTCCATTTAGTTTGGAAACATTATGATCTTGAAACTAATAGTGGAATTAATAAATCATGAACAATTTATGCATCAATTATGTGAGTAGTCTTCTGGAAGCCCTTGAAAACAATGATTAAGTGTCTAATCTGATGTTTAGGCAGATGTTAGAAGTGAAAATCAGAAATTGCAGCACTACAGCAGAGTCACTGTAAAACCGCTAGGTGCAAACTAGGTTAAAGAAACAGGCTTCAAATAACAGCAAAGAAACAGCATTAGCTTAATGCTAATGCCTTTGGGTAAAAATAAAGATTTTGATCTTGGATTTTTTGACATTTATTGCCTAAACTGAGGGCCTAGCTGTTATGATCAAGGTATACCACTGCTCAGGAGTATATCATCACTATTGAAAATCCCAGGTAATGGTTACACCGTGCCAAATTGTCTTCATAAACAGACCAAAAGAAATTGCCCAAAATGATGTATTTTAGCTTTTTAAGGTTTTGTTCCAACATGCATGTGTGTATGAGAACAAACCTCCTTTAAAGGTTCACTCAGCTCTCCCAGAATGTTCTCCTCGTCAAACATTTTGCCCTGGTAGCGATGCTCGTAATACTCGTGGATCTTCTGTCTGACGTCTGCTGGAAGTTTATGGAAGGACATGTACTGCTCCACTTGCTTATACTGCAACACACACACAGCAGCTAGCCGAGGTCAGAAAAACACAAACACTAGAGAGTAAAGAGGCAGAGCGAGTGTCACTCTAACCAGTCTCTTTTGTAATACCAGCTCTGAACAGTCTGACACATACACACCTACAGGAGTACTTAAATACAAAACCAACAAAACCGTGACTTTGGAATATATGACTAAAAAGAACAACAACCCAGAATTTTCTGGCTTCGTTCAGATCGGCAGCTCAAATCAGATTTTCACAAGATCCGTCTTATTTAAAAAAAAATTCTCCAGTATGGACAGTAACAAGACTGCAACTGGACTGAACACCCACACACACATAACGTCATCTTTTAAATCTGTCCACACATAACACAAGTGTAAGTGTACAATGTTTACATGTATACCAAATATGGACATTACTGCTGCTAAAAACAACGTTCATCTTTAAAAATAATAATAAATAAATAAAAATCAACACAACCACACTTTACTGCACCCACTACCAGTGGGATATCTGCACTGTCCGCTCCCTGTACTTATTGTTTGCTGTTTCGTGTATTGTAAATAGTCGTTTATTTATTTATTGTATTATTGTTCTGTGTAGCCCCTTGGTCCTGGAGGAACGTTGTTTCGTTTCACTGTGTACTGTACACCACTGTATATGGTTGAAATGACAATAAAAACTACTTGACTTGACTTGACTTGAAGTCCAATCTTCCCAATCAGATTTTACCCCACTCAGTTTATATGTGGCATTGAATTGAATGTGAATTGCATTTATTTTTTACCTCCTTTGAAATAGTTGCCTAGTTAAAAGACTTATAACAAAAGAATGTCAAGAAATTCTGCTTTTAAAATTGGTTCAGTTGATGTTCTCATTGCCCAAATTATTTTTAACTATTGTTTAAAGTAAAGGTGGTGTAACAAAGTGGGAAACATGCTTCTGTCCCAACCTTTTTGGAAAGTGTTGCCAGCTTTACATTTAATAGGATTGTATATTTCCAGAACAGTTCATCAGGTAAAACATCAAGTTCTGTATTTCTGTAGTGTTTTCAATTTAATATGTATCTAACAGAATTCACTGATCACTGATTTATGTTTTATTTAGCATTTCACGTACTGTCCCAAAGTTTCTGGACTTAAGTTTGTATGTTTTGCAGTAAGAGTTTCAGCAAGAATTAGGTCTTTTTTTGAACAACAACTTACTCTTTTGTTCTGCTCAAGTACTAGTGGCTAAAAACTGTAGTTGCTGCTTTAAAATATCTCTTAGTTAGTTGCAGTAGTTCCTGCCCCTCTGTAGTTCCAATCTAAACACGTCTAAAAATTAGATTTAAGAAATAAATCTGAGTTGCCTTGCAGTGTGAACAAGCCCTCAGAGAAAAACTGATTGTGAGTGACTTTATCAATATAGGTCATTTAGAGAAAATTGATTACAGATGACATCATAATTATGGGATGTTCAAGAGAAATTGATTACGAGTAACATCATACGTATGGGATATTTAGGGAATACTGATTACGAATGCCATCATCCCTAACCTCTCTCTACATGAATGGGAACGCAGAGTGGGGAATACTTTATTTTAAGATTTGCTTCTTAGTGAGCTATTTATAATAGAAATAATTTACCTAGACTTTCATATTTGGTCATTTGAATGACTTTTGTTGAAGCAGATATAGTAATCCAATGTACTGAAGAAAGTGACCATCAGCTTTTAATATTAGTCATACAAAGTAATATAACCTGCTTAGTAGAAATGACTTAAAGCCATTAGTATAACCTTTATTTAAATTAAAGGAGCTTACAAATAACTACACTAACTACTTAGAAATTGCGTGCAAAAAGTGTGCTAGTCCTTAACGAAAGAGCATAAGCTACTACAGTAGATTTATATTATTAATCTAGTATCTTATATATTGCAATTTATGAAACTAAAACAAAACTGAAACTAATTGTAAGATACTCTAAAATAACAATTAAAAATAAAAGATGTTCAAGCATCTGCAATTTATGAAATTGGCCAACATGCACTACTTCATTTTCCTTGGATTAGATATGCTTGTAAAACAAATACAGTGAAGTAATATTTTACTAACATATTTATATTGGTGCAGCAAGTGGAAGATGCGGCGCTTTTGTATCGTCGTCTGTTCAAGACGCGGTTGACATATCGGATCGGCTGTTGACGCGAGCGGACCTCGGACCTTCCGAATTTACATTTGTTTTTGTTAACGCACTTTCCGCTAACCGACATAGACCTTACTGCTTTCGCGTGCTTTTTGTGTTCCCGACATTTAGGGGGAAGGGGGGGGGCGTCTTTTGCATTAATTCCTCGTCTCCTAGCTGATTATGGGCTCAAAGCTGACGTATAAAGACCTACGACCCATCTCAAAACGACTTGCTTGCGCTCGTCGAGAGGCCCCTCGAAATTCGCTCGGCCTTCTGTCTATGGTCACGCCTCTAACTTGCAGAGTCTTATTATATCCAAGGCTTATCTTTCCACAAATCTCCCGTTTCTGCCTTAGGCTGACGTCTTTAGCTGCTTTGACTTCGTTTTCGGTTCCTCGGTGTCTTTATGCCGATCTCCTCGGCGACTGTTTT
>JAMWET010002461.1:0-50000 GCA_024036415.1 Prochilodus magdalenae
TAATGGAGGCTATTACAGCTATATGTTATAATCCCCACCCCCCGAATTCTACCACACACTTCCCAACATAGACACGGTCCATCATTTACTGAGTATCCTCTCTACACTCTCTCTCTCCTCTCTCTCTCTCGCTCTCTCTCTCTCTCTCAACGACTCTCACTCTCTCTCCTCACACTTTCTCTCGCTCTCGGCTGACATCTCTCTCACTCTCTCATTACTCTCTCTCTCTCTCTCTCTCTCTGCTCTCTCTCCCTACTCTCTGTCTCTCTTCGCGCTCCCCTCTCTCACTCTCTCTCTACTCTGCGCCTCGCTCTCTACTCTCCTCACGGCTATCACTCCTCTCTCTCCCTTCCCTCTTCTCGTCCCGTGCTGCTCTCTCGTCCCATCACATCTCTTCTCTCGGTTTCTCGTCTTCTCTCTCTTCTCTCTTCACTCCTCTCTCTCTCTCCCTCTCATCTCGGAATCCTACTCTCTCTCTCTCTCTCTAACATCTCTCCCCTCCCTCCCTCTCTTCTCTCTCTTCGTCTCTCCCCTCTCTCTTCTCACCTCTCCTCTCTTCTCCCTCACTCCTCCTCTCTCTCTCTCGGTCTCTGTTCTCTCTCCTCACTCTTAAGTTCGAGTTTGCTCTTATTTGACATGATAGTGAATGTACACATTGTTAATGTTTAAGTCATTGTAACAGTTTTTACATTAAAACAAAAACAAAAAAAATAAACAAATAACTAGAATGAATCAAATGAGAGCGATTACATATAGGAGTAATAAATAACAAATTGAAAATTCTATACAAACAGTGTTCAATAAACAGCGATATATAATTGACTGTGACTTGTTTACTGCAGAAGGATCTATAGATGTGTAATTAATAAGCGGGGTGAGGAGATCTACGAGAATCCTGATATTACAGTATATGTGATGGCAGGGGGGCATGATGGTGGAACCGTATCGGTCACTCACTGCCCCGGAGTGTAGGACACTCATACCCTTACCTGGCTGAGGTGGGCGCTGACAGACCCTCTCCTAATATAATCCTTAGTTTATCTTCATCCCCCAGCGTCCTGAAACCGGTCACATGACCCTCTAACTGATCAAAATACTGAATTCTTGCTTGTTCCATATTTAGAGACAGTTCAGTAGGTAGTGCACCCGATGTTCTCCTACCTCACCTGTCCTGCCAGATGACCCTCACACCCCCTGTCCTCTCTGGGTACCCAGGACTGTTTAACAGGCTGTGGTTCAGAGTCTGTGCCTGGTGCGGATTCCGTCTTCCTGCTTCCGTATACAGGATAATCCTGTTTTAGCTCAGGAACCAGTTTCAGTTTTAGCTTGTGACTGAATTTGGGTTTACCAGTGCCAGTAACAGTTGGGGGGGGGGGACCTGAGCAGTAACCTGCGGGAGAACCTCATCTGGATACCACCCATTCCTTTCCCTCCATGTGCTCTGACTCGGTGTCACGTCTGTGCTGGTGTGGTGTGTGGAATCATTGTGAGGGCCGGTGCGACAGTGCTAGGCTAAAGCTGAGCTTCTCATGGTGAAAATCCCAGACTTTGGTGTCCTCCCTCTCCGGCCTGGTGCCTCTGTTCCCTGCTCCCTCTCGGCTGGCTCAACGGACTCCTCGCGGTGTAGCTGAGAAGGTGGTGTGCTGTATCTGGTGAGTTGTGGCTGTGAGTGTGGTGGTGCTGGTGGTGTGCCGTAGTGGTGTGCTGGTGGTTCTGTGCTGGTGGTGTGTGCGTGATGAGTGTTGCGTGTGGTTGCTGCTGGTGGTATGTGGCTGGACTGTGTCTGCGTTTGTGTGGCTGGTGGTGTGCTTGTGGTGTGCTGGTGGTGTGTGTGTGGTGTGCGTGTGGTTGTGCTGGTGGTGTGCTGGTGGTGTTCTGGTGGTGTTGCGGTGTGTGTGCTGGTGGTGTGCGTGTGGTGTGCTTGTGGTTGTGCTCGGGTGGTGTGCTGGTGTTGTGCTGGTGTCTGTGCTGGGTGGTGTGCTGGTGTGTGTGTGTGTGTGCTGGTTGTGTCGCTGTTGCGTGGGTGGTGGTGTGGCTAGCGTGGTGTGCGTGTGGTTGTGCTGGTGGTGTGCTGTGTCTCTCGTGCTGGTGGTGTGCGTGTGTTGTGGCTGGTGGTGTGCGTGTGCGTTGCGGTGTGGTGTGCTTATGGTGGTGTGGCCGGTGGTGGTGCTGGGGGGTGTAGGGGCGTGTGGTGTGCTGGTGTCTGTGCTGCGCTGGTGTGCGGTGTGTGTGCGGTGTGGTGTTGCTGGTGTGTGCTGGTGGTGGTGTGCTATGTGGTGTGAGCTGGTGTGTGTTGGTGTCCGAGTGGTGCTGTGTGGCTTGTCTCTGTAGCTGGTGGTGTGTATGGTGGTGTTGCGTGTGTTGTTCTGGTTGGGGTTGTGCGGTGGGTGTGCTGGTGGTGTGCCGTGTGTATGTGCGTGGTAGGTGTGTCGTGTTTGTGTGTGCTGGTGGTGTGCTGAGTGGTTCCCCTGTGCTGGTGGTGTGCTGGTGGTGTTGCGTGTGGTGTGCTGGTGTGGTGTGCATATGGTGGTTGCGATGTGCTGGTGTGGTGGTTGTGTGCTGGTGGTGTGGCTGGTGGTGTGCTTGTGTCTGTGTGCTCGATGTTGTGCGTGTGGTGTGCCTGGTGGGTGTGCTGGTGGTGTGCGTGTGGTGTGCGTGTGGTGTGGCGTGTGGTGTGCTGGTGGTGTGATGGTGGTCTGTGCTGGTGGTGTGATGGTGTCTGTGCTGGTGGTATGCTGGTGTTGTGCTGGTGGTGTGCTGGTTTCCTGTGCTGGTCAGTCTTGTGCTGGTGGTGTGATGGTGCGTGTGCGGTTGGTGTGCTGGTGGGGTGCTGGTGGTGTGCGTGTGGTGTGTGGTGTGGCTGGTGGTGTGCTGGCTAGGTGTGCGCTGTGGTGTGGCTGGTGTCTGTGCTGGTGTCCTGTGCTGGGTGAGCTGTGCTGGTGGTGTGCGCTGGTGTCTGTGCTGGTGTCTGTGAATGGTCGGTGTGCTGGTGGGTGCTGGTCTCTGTGTGCTGCTGGTAGGTGTGTGCGTGTGGTGTGCTGGTGGTGTGCTGGTGGTGTCCGTGTGGTGTGCGTTATTGGGTGTGCCTGGTGGTGTGCGTGTGGTGTGTGCGTGGTGGTGTGCTGGTGCGTGTGCGTGTGGTTAGTGAACGTGTGGTGTGTGGCTGGTGGTGTGTGTGTGTGTGTGCGTGTGGTGTGCGTGTTGGGTGCTGGTCGTGGTTGTGAGTGTGGGTGTCGCTGGTGGTGTGGCTGGGTGGTGTGCTGGTAGGTTGGCTAGTGGTGTGCTGGTGTCTGTGCGTGTGGTGTGCGGTGGTGTGCGTGTGGTGTGCGTGTGGTGCTGCGTGGTAGTGTCGGGCCGTGTGGTGTGCTGGTGGTGTGCGTTGTGGTGTGTCGAGTGGGTGTGCGTGTGGGTGCGTGTGCATTTCGAAGTGTGCTGGTGGTGATGCCTGTGTTGTGTGCTGGTGGTGTGCTGGTGGTGTGTGTGTGGTGTGTGTGGGTGGTGTGCGTAGTGGTGGGTTGCGTGTTGGTGTGCTGGTGGTGTGCTGGTGTGTGCGTGTGGTGTGCTGGTGGTGTGCTGTTGTCTGTGCTCTTTGGTGTGGCGTGGTTGGTGTGCTACGGTTGGTGTGACTGGTGGTGTGCGTGTATGGATGTGCTGGTGGTGTGCTGGTGGTGTGCTTGTGTGGTGTGCGTGTGGTGTGCGTGTGGTGTGCGATGTGGTTGTGCTGGTGGTGTGCCTGTGGTTGTGCTGGTGGTGTGTGGCGTGGTGGTGGGCGGTGTGGTGTGCGTGTGGTTGTGCGTGTGGGTGTTGCTGTGGTGTGCTGGTGGGTGTGATGGTGGTGTGCGTGTGGTGTGCTGGTGGTATTGCTGGTGGTGTGCTGGTGGTGTGCGTGTGTGGTGGTTGCATGGTGGTGGTGCTGGTGGTTGTGGCGTGTGGTGTGCTGGTGTGGTGTGCGTGTGTGTGGATGGTGTCTGTGCTGGTGGTTGTGCTGGTGGTGTGCTGGTGTTGTGCTGGTGGTGTGGCGTCGGGTGGTGTTCTGGTGGTGTGATTGCGTGGATGTCGTTTTGCGTGTTGTGTGCGTGTGGTGGTGGCTGAGTGTCTTTGGCTGGTGTCTGTGCTGGTGGGTGTTTGGTGGTGTGCTGGTGTCTATTGGCGTGTGCGTGTGCGTGTGGTGTGCGTGTGGATGTGCATGGTGGTGTGCGTGTGGTGTGCTGGTAGTTGTGCGTGTGGGTTTGCGTGTGGTGTGCGTAGTGGTGTGCGTGATTGGTGTTGCTGGTGTGGTGTCGTGTGGGTGTGCTGGTGTGTGTGCTGGTGGTGTGCTGTGGTGTGTGCTGTGGTGTGCTGATGGTGGTGTGGTCTGGGTGGTGTGCTATGTGGTGTGGTGTGCGTAGGTGGTGCTGGTGGGTAGTGCGTTTGGTGGTAGAAGCTGGTGTAGTGTGCGTGTGTGTGCTGCTGGTGGTGTGCGTAGTGTGTCGTGCTGGTGTGCGCTGTGGTGTGCGTGTGGTGTGCTGGTGGTTTTCGTGTGGTGTGCTGTGGTGGTGTGCTGTATGTGGGTGTGCTGGTGGTGTGCCGTGTGGTGTGCTGGTGGTGTGCTGGTGGTGTGCTGTGGTGTGGTGGTGCGTGTGATATAGTGTGCTGGTGGTGTGTGCCGTGTGGTGTGCGTGTGTGTGTGCTGGTGGGGTGCGTGTGGTTATGAGTGGTGGGTGCGTGTGGTGTGGCTGGTGTGTGTATGCGTGTTGGTTGTGCGTGTGGTGTGCGTGTGGTTTGCTGTGGTGTGGCTGGTGTGTGCGTGTGTGTTGTAGGCGTGTGGGGTTGTGTGCTTGGTGGTGTGCTGGTTGGGTGTGCTGGTGGTGTGCTGGTGGTGTGCTGGTGGTGGGTGCGTGTGGTGGGGGTGCGTTGGTGGGGGTGTGCTTTGTGGTGTGCATGTGGTGGTGTGCGTGGTGGGTGTGCTGGTGGTGTGCTGGTGGTGTGCGTTTGTGTGCGTGTGGTGTGCGTGTTTTTGGTGTGCTGGTGGTGTGCTGGTGGTGTGCTGGTGGTGTGCGTGTGGTGTAGCGTGGTGGTGTGTGCGTGTGGTGTAGCGGGTGGTGTTGCTGGCTGTGTCCTGTGCTGGTGGTGTGCGTGGTGGTGTGCGTGTGGTGTGCGTGTTGTGTGTGCTTATGTGGTGGTGCTGTGTGTGTGTGTGCTGGTGTTGTCTCGTGCTGGTGTCTGTGCTGGTGGTGTGCGTGTGGTGTGCTGGTGGTGTGCTGGTGGTGTGCGTGTGGTGTGCTGGTGGTGTGCTGGTGTCTGTGCTGGTGGTGTGCGTGTGGTGTGCTGGTGTTTGTGCGTGTGGTGTGCGTGTGGTGTGCGTGTGGTGTGCGTGTGGTGTGTGTGTAGGTTATTGTACGTGTCTGCCTGGAGGCCGGCGTAAGCTTCGGATTCTCCCCAAGGGAAAGCAGTCTGACAGGATCATCACCTTCACGTCCGCATCGCCTCGCTCTTCTCCGCTCCCCTTTGCTCTGCACGACGCCTGGCAGTGGGCAGTGACTACTGATGTAGGAGGGTCTCTATCAGACCACCTTAAACTGCCTTCAAGGTCTTTAACCATTAGCCTGAGCTCACTTAATCCCAGTTCATCAGCCAGCAGGGGGCGATGGTGAGGGCTGCTACATCAGAGGCTGTGGTTCTGACATGTCAACCAATCAGAGGCTGTGGTTCTGACTTATCGACCAATCAGAGGCTGTGGTTCTGACTTATCGACCAAGTACAAGAGATAAACCCTACAGGAGTACGGTTCTAGACGTTGGCTGTTGCCAGTTAGCTGGGTCTTACATGCGGTGAAAGTGGGAAGCTTATAAAAGGAAATCATATAGACCAGGAAGACCGGCCAGGAATCAGTCTGGACCTCAATCCGACCAACCACCATTTGGGAAAACTGTTATCAGTGAGATGGTGCTGCGGTCATACGTGCTGGAGGAGGAGCTGGAACGTGCTAACGGTTTTTGTTGATGGTTCTGTAAATATTCCCTCGACATCTAGGAATTCTTAGCTGCTGCTTCTGCTCGGCCCGGAAAAATATGTTCCCATTCAGACTTGTTATAGATCCCGAGCTAGATCTCGGGACAGTGAGGCGTCGTTCTTGAAGGAGTGGGAGGAGACGTACCCGACCTCCTGGATATTCCAGGACCGCTCCGACTCCACCCCCTTATATTCCCAAAACCTGCGGCTCTCGGTTTAGTCAGAGTTCCCTCCTGGTGGATTTCACGTAGACATGTTTTGATTGATGTCTGGTTGATGGATCTGCTTTCATTTGACCGTTTGTCTCCCTGGAATGATCTCGCGGCTGCAGATGTTACCCAAGCGTCTGCTCCGTGCTCCTCTGGATGTGCTGAGCTGGAGGAGCTCGTCTGCCGGATTTATCACCCGTTCATTAAAGGTTCTGAAAGACGTGCGGTTGGGAAACTTCCTTTAACGGCGGCAGCCGAAGACACGCCTCCAGCACGAGCTTCCGGAACGTTCACTCCCACAGTAACACGCTCTAACTCCCGGGAGCAGACCTCCGCCTGAGTGCAGGCGTGCTGGAGGAGAACCACCGCTGTGGGAGGAGCACTCCTCTCTGCTTGGTTCTCTTGTTGATGGTTCCGTTGAGTCAAGGTCCCTGGACTGCGAGGTGAGCAGTTAGGGGGCGGGGCTTACATGCACATGTTTCCATGTGGTATCCAGGTGCATTGTGGGCGTGTCCTGTGGTGGACGCTCAGGTGCGTGCTGGTGCTGCTGGCTGTGCTAACTCTGTACGCCTGCTCCATACGTGTAGGACCTGCAGGACGAGGCAGAGGGCCAGAGGCAGGGGGGGCGACTGATCCAGTGAGGGTTACCTACATAACTCCTACCTCTTCAGTTAACCTCTGCTTCTTACCTCCATTCTCCGCTACCTCCCTCATCAGACTACCTCTCTCCCCTACACCATCTCTCTAACTCCCTTTCTCTCTACCTCTCTCATACTACCTCCCTCTCTCTACCTCTCTTCCCACATCTCCTCTACCTCCCTTCTCTACCTTCTCTCTACCGTCCGCCTTTCTGCTACCTCTCTCTACCATCCCCTCTCCGTACCGTATCTCTTACCATCTCCCTCTCTCTACCTCTCTCCCCTACCTCTCTCTACCTCCCTTTCTCTACCTCTCTCTACCTCCCTCTCTCTACCTCTCTCCCCTACCTCTCTCTACCTCCCTTTCTCTACCTCTCTCCTCTACCTCTCTCCTCTACCTTTCTCTCTCTACCTCTCTCCCCTACCTCTCTCTCCCTCTCTCCCCTACCTCTCTCTACCTCCCTCTCTCAACCTCTCTCTCCTACCTCTCTGTACCTCCCTCTCTCAACCTCTCTCCCCTACCTCTCTCTCCCTCTCTCCCCTACCTCTCTCTCTCTTCCTCTCTCAACCTCTCTCCCCTACCTCTCTGTACCTCCCTCTCTCAACCTCTCTCTCCTACCTCTCTCTCTCTTCCTCTCTCAACCTCTCTCCCCTACCTCTCTCTACCTCTCTCCCCTACCTCTCTCTACCTCTCTCCCCCTGCCTGAGTCCCTCTACCTCTCTGTGCTCACTCTACGTCTGTCGCCTGTCTATCTCTCTTCTCTGTCTCTTGGTCTCTCTCATCTTAGTTGTCTCTTCTCTGATCTTCTCTCTCTCCTGTCTCTCTGTCTTCTACTCTCTCTCTCTCGTCTCTCTCTCTCTCGTCTCTCTCTCTCTTTCCCCTCTCTCATCGTCTGTCCTCTGTCTATCTCTCGTCCTCTCTCTCTCCTCTCTCCTCCCTCTCTGTGTCTCTCTCTCTCGTCTCTCGCTCTCCTCTCTCTCTCTCTCTCTCTCTCTCCCCTACCTCTCTGTGTGTCTCTCTCTCTCTCTCGGTGAGTCCTCTCTCTCTGGGTCTCTCTCTGGACTCAGTCTCGCTCTTCATTCTCGTCTCTCTCTCTCTCCCTCTCCTTACTGCGGTATGTCTGTGTGTGTTTCTACATCTGTACGCGCAGGTGTCTGTCCTGTCGTGTATGTGAGCGGTTGGTCTTCAAGTAGTATCTGTAGTGCTCCTGGCTTTCTTGGCTACGTTTCAGTGATCACTCCAGCATGTTCCTGACAGGATTGAGTTTAGTGTTGGAGTGTGGTGGTCTCCCCAGCTACCTGTGTTACGTTCCTTAGTGCTCTTAGTAGTACCACAGTGACCCTCCAGATGGGAAGTGTATGGGCTGTAGCGGGTGTTTGGCGCCCTCTCCGTGTACGTGCGTTTGTGGTGCAGTGTCTGAATGTAAAACGTTGAAGCCGGATATGTAGAGATGAGGGGAAGCACGGTGAACCACTGGTCTTCCTCCTCTCTTCACGTCTCTCTTGTCAACTTTCATGCTCGCTTTCGCCTGCTTCCTGTTGGACCGCGGATGAGAGCTGGACGGGAATGCAGGCGCTTAAAATAATTTTACTGTACAGTATCCGGTACATCAGCCACAGCAAGCGCCACTCGACTCGAACTCGAACCCACCCTCGCTACCACCCTCTCCTTTCTCTACCTTCTTCCCCCTCCTCTCTACTCTACCACACTCTCTACCCCCTGTCCTCTCTTTGTATGAAACTCCTCTACCCCAATCGCTCTCCTCTTATCTCACCGCCCTCTTATACCCCTCCCTCCTCTAACCCCCTCTCTCCCCCCTCATTCTCTCTCTCCCTGCAGATGGGGAAACTGCCCTCTTGAGGTCACCTTTTGTATCCACCGTTTATCAAGAGTATTGACCTATTCTCCTGGGGGATGTCTCCTACACCATCTTCAGGTACAACACACCTCACTCACACTACATACACACTCACACTCACACAGACACACACACACACACACACACACACCACACACTCACACACACACACGCCTCACTTAGCAACACACATACACACTCACACACACACAACCACACCACTCACACAAACAACAACACTCACACACACGACAAACACAAACACACACACACATCACACACACACACAAACACGCAAACACCCACACACGCACACACACAAACCATCACACACACACACACTCACCCACACACAAACACACACACACACACACAGCACACACACACACACACTCAAACACACCACACTTCTACACTTACAACAGCACACACACTCACACACACACACTCACACACACACACACTCACACACACACACACACACACACACACACACTCACACACACACACACACTCACACACACACACACACATTCTCACATACACTCTTACCTACATGTCTCTGTCTCTCTGTTTCCCTCTCTCTCTCTCTCTCTCTCTGTCTCCCTCTCCCTCTCTCTCTGTCTCTCTCTCTCTCTCTATCTCTCTCCCTCTCTCTCTGTCTCCCTCTCTCTCTCGTCTTCTTCTGTCTCACACTCTCTCTCTGTACTCTCTCTCATCTCTCCTTCGATCTATCTCTCTCTCTCTCTGTCTCATCCTCTCGTCTCGTCTCTCCGTCTCTCTTCTCTTCTCGCTCTGTCATCCTCCTCTCTGTCTCTCTGTCTCTCTGCGTCTCCCTCCTCTCTCTGTCTGCTCTGTCTCGTCTCCGCGTCTCTCCTGTCTCTCTGTCTCTCTAGTCTCCCTCTCCGTCTGTCTTCTCTGTCCTCTCTGTCTCCCTCTATCTATCTCTCTCTCTGTCTCTCTGTACTCCCTCATCTCTCTCTCTCATCTCTCAGGGGTCTTCTCTGCTCTTCCATGTCTCTCTCATTTGTCTCTCTGTCCTCTCTCTCTCTCTCTCTGTCTCTCACGTCCACTCTCTCTCTCTGTCTCTCTCTCTCGCGCACTCTCTGTCTCTCTCTCCCCCCCAGGGAGGGTGGGGTTGTTTTTTTGGTGGGTAGGGGGTGGGGGTTTTGCTCTCTCCTCTGGTTAGGTGAACACCCCCAAACAAAAAAAATTTTCCCCCCCCCCCCCCCCCCTTGTCGACTGCTCGTGGCTGTACCGTACGAAGACCTCTCCTAAAGCCGGCCGAGTTCTTCATTGTGAGCTGTCCATCATTTTGTGCCCGCATGACGATCTCTCTTTCCCCTTTCGCCATCCCCTTTTCTTGTCTTTTTCGCTCACAGGGAGTGTCCTTCCTCGTAAAGCTACTGCTGGACCCTCCATCCCTCCTTTTCTATTCCTCCACCCGGAAGACTGTCACACACTGAACACGACAATGAAACAGCGTGTCACGGGAAACCGTTCCGTCCAGGATCAGACCTGTGCCAGCGTGTCGTGCTGCGGCGGTTGGAGTTCTGAGTTAAACCGGTGTAGTCGTGTTGGTGTTGGTGATTGTGGCGTTGTGCTAGTTTACACCTGTGTGGTTAGTTAGCGTGGGCTGTGTGAGGAGCTCTGGCTGGTGCTGACCGTCTCCAGCTGTGTTAGTAAAGGAGGAGAGGAGGAGGATGAGGAGTCTCTCTCTCGCTCCCACTCTGCTGTGTTGATCAGAGCGTGGTGTTTCCCGAGACCAAACACAAATCACTGACCTTCATCTTTTCATGGCTTCCTCTATCTCTCTTTCCCCTGCTATCTCCTCTTCTCGTCTCTCCTCCATGCTCTCTTCCCTTTCTCTCTTCTCTTTCCCTCTCTCTCGCTTCCCTCTCTCCCTTCTCTCTCTCTCTCTCTCTCTCCCTCTCTCTTCCCTTTCTCTCTTCTCTTTCCCTCTCTCTCGCTTCCCTCTCTCCCTTCTCTCTCTCTTCTCTCTCCCTCTCTCTCTCTTCCCTTTCTCTCTTCTCTCTCCCTCTCTCTCGCTTCCCTCTCTCCCTTCTCTCTCCCTCTCTCTCTCTCTCTCTCTCTCTCTCTCATTCTCTCTCTCTCTCCCTCTCTCTCTCTCTCTCTCTCCCCTCTTTCTGTGCAGGTGGCTCTTCACCGCTTCGCTGTGTCAGTGCTATGCGTTCTGTGGAGTTCTCTTTGGTCTGTGCAGTCTGAGTAATCTGACCGTTCTCTCGTCCGTCTGCTGGTTCAAAGTCTGCTGCCCCAACTACGGTAAGGAACACACACACACTCACACACACAGCACACAACACATCCCACACACACACACCAACATCCACACACACACCCACCAACATACGACTACACCACCCACACACACACAGCCCTACACGGTGACCATACAGGAGCTCACACACACCCACACACACCCACACACCCACATACACAAGACACCCCCAACAACAACTACACACACACACCCACACCACGACCCACACACCCACACACCACACACACTACACACACGAGCACACCACACTCACACACACACACACACACACCTCACACCCCCCACCACATACACTCACACACAGGCCCCCACACATACAGCACACACACACACACACCCCCCCCACCACCAACACATAACACTCCACATACACATAACACACACACACCCACACACACACCCACACACTACGCCCATCACACCACAGAACGACACACTCACACACTCACACACACACACACACTCACACACACACACACACACACACTCACACACACACACACTCACACACTCGCACACAAACACACACTCACACACCCACACACACACACACACTCACACACACACACACACACACACACACACACACACAGACACTCGCACACAAACACACACACACACACATACGCTCAGAGAGAGAGAGAGCTAGGCAGACAGATACATAAAGAGAGAGAGAAGAGAAATTAGGGTGTAAGAGAGGGGAGGGAGAGAGAAAGAGAGAGAGTGAGAGAGAGAGAGGGGGGAGAGAGAGAGAGAGAGTTTTTTGGAGAGAGGAATGATAATTGAGTTAGGAGAGGAGAACGGCTAGAGAGTGAGAGAGTAGAGAGAGGAGGAGGGAGTGACCGTGAGAGAGAGAGATCGTCGATTGGAGAGTAATGAGAGAGGAGACCGGAGTTGAAGAAGTGAGATGAGGATGACGGAGAGAGTGAGAGCAGAGGAGAGTGAGAGAAGAGAGAGTGGGGAGGTGAGAGAGAGAGAGAGTGAGAAAGAGAGAGAGTGAGAGAGAGAGAGTGAGAGAGAGAGAGAGACAGAGAGAGAGAGAGAGAGAGAGTGAGAGAGAGACTGAGAGAGAGAGTGAGAGAGAGAGAGAGAGAGAGAGAGACAGAGAGAGAGAGAGAGAGAGAGAGAGCTGCTTTGAAGTGGGGATGTTTGATATGTAAATGAGTCTGAGTAATTGTGTGCTGGTAAAGCAGACAGGGCCACTCCTAACGCAGCGCTGCTCAGCTGAACGCTGGACGTCAGGAATTTGCCGGCTAAGGTGCACAGAATGTGTCTACGGTAACTGCCACCCTCTGCCACCCTCTGCCACCCTCCGCCACCCTCCGCCACCCTCTGCCACCCTCTGCCATGCCTGAACTGGCTTTGGTGTGGGGTAGCAGTACGTACTGGAACCTGAGGTTTGAGAGCCCTTAGCCCCTGGTCCGAGAACGTCTCCTATCCTCTCTGACTGACCTAATGGTCCTAAGAGAACCGCTTGCTCAGAACCTGCCCTTGGACTTCACTGCTAGCCCGGGCCGCGCGGTTCTCTAAGAACTCTCTGTGAACTGCAGTGTGTTTGGATTGGGATGGTGTCAGTGGGCAGAGACCGTCTGTTCGCATCCTTTGAGCCACACGCTCCTCCTGCCATAGGTCTCGGGGAGGTGTTTAGCTCCTATTCTCTGGCTCCCCTGTGTGTGCGCCAGAGGTGTGCACTGAGGAGCTAAAGCGCTATTAGGCATCTCTCTATCCTGTCTCTCAGCAGGAACACTCACGCATGCTGACTCCAGGCCAATCAGTGTCCCGCTGTGTGAGGGAACAGGAGTGTGCGGAAGCCAGAGACCGCACTTCCCGAAGTCCAGACTATCCGATTTCAGGCTCTACAGTCATTCGGTATATGGTGTGTCCAACCTTTACCTGTACCTTACCCTGCCCACACACCTCCACAGTCCAGTCTTAGGAGCAGGTTCAGCATCCTCTACCTCTCCTCTCCACCCAGATAACCCAAACACACTCAGTGGTGTTGAGGTTCTGGACTCTGGGATGGTCGGTCCATTGTTCTGAGAACACCAGCAGCTCCTGTGTTGGTTGTGTGGGTCTCCTTTTCTCAGTGAAGAGCTTCCTGAACAGCTACACCTCCTTTCAGACCTCCACAGTGTGGAGGAGTCTCTCACAGTGGAAGAAGGATGGACAGAGACACCTGTGGAGGTTCTCAGATCTGGAGACGGAGTGGAGCTTGATGTTCTCCTCTCTCAGAGATGAAGGTGCTGTTTGTCTGATATGGGACGGTGTTGGTGGGTCTACCAGGTCTTCGTGATCACCGGTCTGGTAGACCCAGACTAAAGGTGTTCAGGCACAAGTGGTCAAAATTCTAATCTCAGTGTGTTCTGGCTATCTAGAACGAGCTTCATATCTAGATAGGAGCAGCTCGTCTTCCAGCAGAGACTTCCACCACCATGTTTCTACAGCAGCCCAGAACAGACGCACCCCACACCGACTGTAGAGAGAGACTCTCACTGTTACACTGAAGCAGCAGCTTCAGCTAGAGGGCGCTATAGCACCAACTGGAGGATGTAGGAAGAATAAGATCCCCTGTATGAATGTTCTACTGTAGAACATATGTATCAGTAGCTCCGCCCATAAAACTCCAGGTAGCATGATTACAGCTGATCCTCATTAAACCCACCAGGAGAAGATCAGCTCCTTATTCTCCGGCTTACTGTTCAGGTTTACCGCTCCACCTTAAATGGTGCAGTAGCTTCATTCTGGCACATGGGGATCAGCAGCTGTTGTAGCGACAGACGTTAGCGACGTGTCTGACTGTGTGTTTATCAGCTGCTGGTCTGCTAGCTCTGTATCACTCACCTCATCAGTGCCCATCTAGGAATGTTTGGGGGTGGAGCTTTAAATGGAAGGGTGCATTTGCAGAGTGCCGGACCTCTTCTTCACAGAGTGCTGGACCTCTTCTTCTCAGAGTGCTGGACCTCTTCTTCTCAGAGTGCTGGACCTCTTTTCACAGAGTGCTGGACCTCTTCTTCTCAGAGTGCCGGACCTCTTCTTCACAGAGTGCTGGACCTCTTTTCACAGAGTGCTGGACCTCTTCTTCACAGAGTGCCGGACCTCTCCTTCACAGAGTGCTGGACCTCTTCTTCTCAGAGTGCTGGACCTCTTTTCACAGAGTGCTGGACCTCTTCTTCTCAGAGTGCCGGATCTCTTCTTTACAGAGTGCTGGACCTCTTCTCTTCCACAGGAGTTGCTGGACCTCTTCTTCACAGAGTGCCGGACCTCTCCTTCACAGAGTGCTGGACCTCTTCTTCTCAGAGTGCTGGACCTCTTTTCACAGAGTGCTGGACCTCTTCTTCACAGAGTGCCGGACCTCTCCTTCACAGAGTGCTGGACCTCTTCTTCTCAGAGTGCTGGACCTCTTTTCTCAGAGTGCCGGACCTCTTCTTCACAGAGTGCTGGACCTCGTTTTCACAGAGTGCTGGACCTCTTCTTCTCAGAGTGCCGGACCTCTTCTTCACAGAGTGCCGGACCTCTTCTTCACAGAGTGCTGGACCTCTTCTTCTCAGAGTGCTGGACCTCTTTTCACAGAGTGCTGGACCTCTTCTTCTCAGAGTGCCGGACCTCTTCTTCACAGAGTGCTGGAACTCTTTTCTCAGAGTGCCGGACCTCTTCTTCACAGAGTGCTGGACCTCTTTTCACAGAGTGCCGGACCTCTTCTTCACAGAGTGCTGGACCTCTTCTTCACAGAGTGCTGGACCTCTCCTTCACAGAATGCTGGACCTCTTCTTCACAGAGTGCCGGACCTCTTCTTCACAGAGTGCCGGACCTCTTCTTCACAGAGTGCTGGACCTCTTCTTCACAGAGTGCTGGACCTCTTCTTCACAGAGTGCTGGACCTCTTCTTCACAGAGTGCTGGACCTCTTCTTCACAGAGTGCTGGACCTCTTTTCACAGAGTGCTGGACCTCTTCTTCACAGAGTGCTGGACCTCTTTTCACAGAGTGCTGGACCTCTTCTTCACAGAGTGCTGGACCTCTTCTTCACAGAGTGCTGGACCTCTTCTTCACAGAGTGCTGGACCTCTCCTTCACAGAGTGCTAGACCTCTTCTTCACAGAGTGCTGGACCTCTTCTTCACAGAGTGCTGGACCTCTCCTTCACAGAGTGCTGGACCTCTTCTTCACAGAGTGCTGGACCTCTCCTTCACAGAGTGCTAGACCTCTTCTTC
The DNA here is from genome assembly GCA_024036415.1 of Prochilodus magdalenae. Taxonomy (NCBI): domain Eukaryota; kingdom Metazoa; phylum Chordata; class Actinopteri; order Characiformes; family Prochilodontidae; genus Prochilodus; species Prochilodus magdalenae. The sequence continues at coordinate 15,206 of JAMWET010002461.1, forward strand.
ACAGAGTGCCGGACCTCTTCTTCACAGAGTGCTGGACCTCTTCTTCACAGAGTGCTGGACCTCTCCTTCACAGAGTGCTAGACCTCTTCTTCACAGAATGCTGGACCTCTTCTTCACAGAGTGCAGGACCTCTCCTTCACAGAGTGCTAGACCTCTTCTTCACAGAGTGCTAGACCTCTTCTTCACAGAGTGCTGGACCTCTTCTTCACAGAGTGCTGGACCTCTTCTTCACAAAGTGCTGGACCTCTTCTTCACAGAGTGCCGGACCTCTTCTTCACAGAGTGCTGGACCTCTCCTTCACAGAGTGCTGGACCTCTCCTTCACAGAGTGCTGGACCTCTTCTTCACAGAGTGCTGAACCTCTTCTTCACAGAATGCTGGACCTCTTCTTCACAGAGTGCAGGACCTCTTCTTCACAGAGTGCTGGGGACCTCTTCTTCACAGAGTGCTGGACCTCTTCCTTCACAGACTGCTGGACCTCTTCTTCACAGAGTGCTGGACCTCTTCTTCACAGAGTGCTAGACCTCTTCTTCACAGAGTGCTGGACCTCTTCTTCACAGAGTGCTGGACCTCTTCTTCACAGAGCACTAGACCTCTTCTTCACAGAGTGCTGGACCTCTTCTTCACAGAGTGCTGGACCTCTTCTTCACAGAGTGCTGGACCTCTTCTTCACAGAGTGCTGGACCTCTTCTTCACAGAGTGCTGGACCTCTTCTTCACAGAGTGCTGGACCTCTTCTTCACAGAGTGCTGGACCTCTTCTTCACAGAGTGCTGGACCTCTTCTTCACAGAGTGCTGGACCTCTTCTTCACAGAGTGCTGGACCTCTTCTTCACAGAGTGCTGGACCTCTTCTTCACAGAGTGCTGGACCTCTCCTTCACAGAGTGCTGGACCTCTTCTTCACAGAGTGCTGGACCTCTTCTTCACAGAGTGCTGGACCTCTTCTTCACAGAGTGCTGGACCTCTTCTTCACAGAGTGCTGGACCTCTTCTTCACAGAGTGCTGGACCTCTTCTTCACAGAGTGCTGGACCTCTTCTTCACAGAGTGCAGGACCTCTTCTTCACAGAGTGCCGGACCTCTCCTTCACAGAATGCTGGACCTCTTCTTCACAGAGTGCTGGACCTCTTCTTCACAGAGTGCTAGACCTCTTCTTCACAGAGTGCTGGACCTCTTCTTCACAGAGTGCTGGACCTCTTCTTCACAGAGTGCTGGACCTCTTCTTCACAGAGTGCTGGACCTCTTCTTCACAGAGTGCTGGACCTCTTCTTCACAGAGTGCTGGACCTCTTCTTCACAGAGTGCTGGACCTCTTCTTCACAGAGTGCTGGACCTCTCCTTCACAGAGTGCTAGACCTCTTCTTCACAGAGTGCTGGACCTCTTCTTCACAGAGTGCTGGACCTCTCCTTCACAGAGTGCTGGACCTCTTCTTCACAGAGTGCTGGACCTCTTCTTCACAGAGTGCTGGACCTCTTCTTCACAGAGTGCTGGACCTCTTTTCACAGAGTGCTGGACCTCTTCTTCACAGAGTGCTGGACCTCTTCTTCACAGAGTGCTGGACCTCTTCTTCACAGAGTGCTGGACCTCTCCTTCACAGAGTGCTGGACCTCTTCTTCACAGAGTGCTGGACCTCTTCTTCTCAGAGTGCTGGACCTCTCTCTTCACAGAGTGCTGGACTCTCTTCTTCACAGAGTGCTGGACCTCCTTTCACAGAGTGCTGGACCTCTTCTTCACAGAGTGCTGGACCTCTTCTTCACAGAGTGCTGTACCTCTTCTTCACAGAGTGCTGGACCTCTTCTTCACAGAGTGCTGGACCTCTTCTTCACAGAGTGCTGGACCTCTTCTTCACAGAGTGCTGGACCTCTTCTTCACAGAGTGCTGGACCTCTTCTTCACAGAGTGCTGGACCTCTTCTTCACAGAGTGCTGGACCTCTTCTTCACAGAGTGCTGGACCTCTCCTTCACAGAGTGCTGGACCTCTTTTCACAGAGTGCTGGACCTCTTCTTCACAGAGTGCTGGACCTCTTCTTCACAGAGTGCTGGACCTCTTCTTCACAGAGTGCTGGACCTCTTTTCACAGAGTGCTGGACCTCTCCTTCACAGAGTGCTGGACCTCTTCTTCACAGAGTGCTGGACCTCTTTTAACAGAGTGCTGGACCTCTTCTTCACAGAGTGCTGGACCTCTTTTCACAGAGTGCTGGACCTCTTCTTCACAGAGTGCTGGACCTCTTTTTCACAGAGTGCTGGACCTCTTCTTCACAGAGTGCTGGACTTCTTCTTCACAGAGTGCTGGACCTTTTCTTCACAGAGTGCCGGACCTCTTCTTCACAGAGTGCCGGACCTCTTCTTCACAGAGTGCTGGACCTCTTCTGCTGGACCTCTTCTTCACAGAGTGCTGGACCTCTTCTTCACAGAGTGCTGGACCTCTTCTTCACAGAGTGCTGGACCTCTTCTTCACAGAGTGCTGGACCTCTTCTTCACAGAGTGCTGGACCTCTTCTTCACAGAGTGCTGGACCTCTTCTTCACAGAGTGCTGAACCTCTTCTTCACAGAGTGCTGGACCTCTTCTTCACAGAGTGCTGGACCTCTTCTTCACAGAGTGCTGGACCTCTTCTTCACAGAGTGCTGGACCTCTTCTTCACAGAGTGCTGGACCTCTTCTTCACAGAGTGCTGGACCTCTTCCACGTCCCATTCCATGCCGTTTGGGGTCATGTGGACTGTGTCTTCCTCTAATAGGAGTCACACTAGCGCTCCATTAATGAGCAATAACAGGCACTGTACAGTCATATGTCTCGCAGGGAGCTGCTGCAGCTGCTGGGATGCGGTTCTGGAGGGTGTGCAGGAGTAGCAGCGTGTGGTCTCCATACAGATGAGGCTCTGTTCTCATTACGGTGTTGTTATGTGCTACCTGGGGATGCTATCTCGTGCTATCAGCCTGAGGCTCAGCGTCTAATGAAGCAGTGTCCAGGTTTGTTTATCCTAAGTAAATAGTGGACATGTTGCGCAGTGACAAGCTGTGGCTCCAAACAGTGCAAGGAAATGAACCTTCAGCGCCATGTAGAACCCGGGCAAGGAGAGCCGGCTGTTCCAGTTCACATGTCCTGGTATTAATGTACAGCATCTGTGAAGTGGTGATCATCTCTGATCAACGTTAGCTGACCTGACAGAGCGTTAGCATTAGCCATGTTTGAGCTGAGCCAGTACCAAATGTGACGCTCGCTAGCAGGTTAGCGTAGCCTGTGCATTGCTTTTAAGGACCAGAACCGTCTCGCGGTCAGAACTCCGATGTGGTTTTTCCCAAATTCTCAGTCTGTCTCGCGCCTTATTCAGAGCACACGGCAGGTTCATGTGGTGCTGCCATGATGCCCAGTGCCAGCGTGGTGGAGAACACAGTAGCTGCTGGCAGGTGCGATTAGAGTCCAGCCAAGCCGTACCATGCAGTGGAAAGTGGCCGTCCGTTGTTGAGTTGTTGTGGTGCTGGATTTTTACTATAATTAGATGTTTATTAAGGTGTAATTACATTGTAATACAAATCTAAAACCACTAATTCAAAAACCCCCAGCTTTTATTAATAGTTTAAAATTTTATTACATAAATGGAGAGTAACTACACACAACGCCAAGGTTTATTAGGTATCCAACATGAACTGCTTAATTACATATGAACTGAGTTCAGTGGGAGATAATTGATATCCCGTTCCAGCAGTTTGTTTATCCCCATGGCTGCTCCAGCAAAGCCAGGGTTTTAGAGTACTCCCAGCTGACAGCTCCGAGATCATTCCCATGTTCATGGAATGTTGAGTTACAGGTCTGATCTAGCTGTGAGATGAGTGTCCTCACTGACTCAGAGGGTGTATGTGCTGTTATGTACCCATTGCCCACCATTCGACCCATCCCGGGAACAGGTGCGACAGCACATCACCGAGCCGACGGGACACAGTATTCCGCATTCCACATTCTGAGAGAATTCTGCAGGACAAACATTCCACATGTGTGAATTCAGACGGAGGAGGGTGGGAATAGAGGTCCTCGGTTCTGGCACTATCTCTCTGCAGTGCACATGCAGTTATGTGCAAAAGTTTGGACACCCCCAATACCACGTTCTGTTACAGTACACGTCCTCTCCAGAAACACACTCCTGCACACTCCTGCACACTCCTAACGCTCACTTAATTAACACTCTGTAATATCAGGCTGATCCGGGACTCGGGGCTCTATAGCTCTACACAGGCTTTCTCTCTTTGCACCTCGTCATGTGCTTGAGCGACTCGCTCGCGAAGCTCACTGTAATGACTTAGCATTCTCTTAAACAACAATCAGACAGACTCCGCGTTAAAACAAGCACACAGAGGTCACTTCCATTTCAACAACACCTGGCCAACACCTGGCACCCGCCCACCAACTGTCCAGTAAATACCTTGTAGATCACTTTGGCAAACAACTCTTATTCCATAGTGACTACCTGGGATACCACTGCAACCAGGTAGCAGAACCCTAGCAACCACCTGGGATTTCCTAGAAAACCGTTTAGGTCCCTCACATCCGGCATTACGTAGACCCCACTGTAGTTAATGGTACTAACTGAGACACTTAGACAAGTACATATGGGGTACAGTTATAGATGGTCCACCATCAGCACATCAGAGGCGTGGTGGAGCAGGCGTGGAGCAGGCGTGGAGCAGGTGTGGAGCAGGTGTGGAGCAGGCGTGGAGCAGGTGTGGAGCAGGCGTGGAGCAGGTGTGGAGCAGGCGTGGAGCAGGTGTAGGCTGCTTTTACACATCAGAACAACAGAGGGGCCCTGTGGTCAGACAGGCCAGTAAGCCCGTCTCGTCTCGTGGGGCAGATGTGAGCCTATAATGAGAACGCCAGGGAGATATTTTGGGCCAATCAGAGCTTTGTTGCCATGGTGGCAACCCAAACAAATGTGCATCAGACATGGCTTGTAATAGAGCAGCGTGTGTGGAGGCTGAAGGGACCGTATGTGGAGGACCCGAGCGGAAAGCGGGGAGAGCGGTGATGGGTACGTCACAGTCCGTTCATGCCCACAGAGAGGCGCAAGCTGTTAGCCTCCCTCGCTAATGAGGGTTTCTCCTAAGGAGAGGAGGCTGGAGGTTAGGGAAGGTCACCGGTGGCCTTGAGCAGGGCACCTAACTCCAAACTGCTCCTCAGGTGCCAAAGGACAGGGCTGGTGTAAACGCGGTGCAGGTGTAAACATGCACCGCGTTTGGGTTCGGGTTCGGGTTCGGGTTCGGCTGCTCTTCGGAAGGTTGTATAGACCGGATGGTTGACTTCTCCGTTCTGGTGTTTGTTTGTAGATACCACGCAGATGAATGTCCAGCTTTGGGAAATTATACTGCACTATTATCAGTGTATTATATCCGGCTTCCTGGGTGAACCAAAGCCAAAGATTCCGGAGTCTGTATCTCCGGTTCACAGCTGGTGAACCGCATTCCAGGGCTCTTGGTCTCTGATTTGGAAAATAGGCGTTCCCGTCTCCTGTGATCTTATTCATGGTGTCAGTAGTGATTAGTCATTTTTGATTCCTTTCATTACAGAATGAGTCACGCAAAGCCCCGTTTTGATCCTGGGTATGCTCCCGTGGTCTGTGGTCACGGCCCCTTCATTAGTATGACCGTAAACAGAGAGGAGCAGCACCCAGTTCCCTCCCGCTCGCCCTCGGCCGCGGACGGATGGGCCACTGATGAGATTAAATGACGCGGCTCTGCAGCTGGGCTTCTTTAACCGATGCTCATAATTCCGCTCTTGCCACGAGCCAGCCGGAGGCGGGCCAGCAGAGCATACGCCAAACCTTTCTTTTCCTTCACAGGATAATCCTGATCCAGAGCCGTTCCCTCTGGAGCGCCCAGCCCTGCGGAGAGACAGTAATTACATCCCTCAGACTAAGTATGCTTTCAGGCCCGGTTCAGTGTGAAGAGGAAGAAGGACTGCGTAACGTTCCAACTCTCCTGGGCCATGGACTCTGCGGCATGGACTCTGAGCTCCGCGGAACAGGAGGAACAGGAGCGCTTGGTTTCCTCAGAACTCCGGGAAGCTGGCCGGAGCCTTTGAAGCGGGTGAAGGAGGAAAAGGAGGAAGAATTAACTGGTGAAGACCAAATCCGTTCATCAGGAGCCCCTTCACCTCCACCTTACCCACTAACTCATCCCACAGCAGCGTTCCAGCTCCGAGCCGTTCAGTCCGATCAGGAATGGTGTTCTCGTGTACAGCGTTTTGATCAGACGGAGGGTTTGTGTAGGATTATCCTTAATGACGGAATCAGTTCCTGCAGGAATGAAAGCATCCTGCATCCAGCTTACACCTGAGATAGCATAGCAACCACCAGCAGACACCTAGCAACCATGTGGGATATCATAGTAACCACCAGCAACACCCAAGAAACCATCTTGGACACTATGACGGCCTTGCAACACCCTAGCAACACTTTGTAAACCTTGAGTGATGCCATGGCAACGACATAGTAACACCCTAGTAACCATGTGTGATTACATAGCAACCACCTAGCAATACCCTAGCAACCATGTGTGATGCAGTAGCAACCACATAGCAACACCCTAGCAATGTGTGATGCCACAGAAATCACCTAGCAACACCCTAGCAACCATGTGTGAGGCCTGTTATTGTTATTATTGATATCTGTTTCCTTTCTTCCCTCCTAGGTAATAAGTTCTCCTCACCCCACGCCCTGCTGCTGGTGGTGGGGGTCTGGTGTTACTCTGCTGTGTTTGCGGTGGGTCCTCTGTCCGGCTGGGGTCAGTATGGCTCTGAGCCGTATGGGACGGCCTGCTGCATCGACTGGTACGCGCCCAGCCACAGCCTGCCTGCCATGTCCTACATCATCTGCCTCTTCTTCTTTTGCTACATCGTGCCCTGCACCATCATCTTCCTCTCCTACACCTTCATCCTCATGACGGTGCGGGGGTCCCGGCAGGCGGTGCAGCAGCATGTCTCCCCGCAGAACAAAATCATCAACGCTCAAACCCTCATTGTGAAGGTGAGGTTCTCAAACCTGGGTTAGGGAGGGTTAGCAGCAGCTCACTGTGTTAGTAAACTTCCCAACATCAATACACAGGTCCACTTACCTGAGTGAACAGGTAGACAGAGTCTTTTACGCTTCCACTGTACAATCACAGCAGGGCAGCTCCAGCAGGACAGACGTCTCCCCGACTGGAGTGTAATGTGCTATAACAGTGCCACGTCTCTAAGCCCTTCAGGGTGACCCATTCTACTGCCAGGGTCATTAGGAACGGTGTCTGCATACTTTTGGCCATATGGTGTAACTAAAACAGCGCCAGGCAGGGTAATCATAAAGAGGAAGGAGAGCTTCATCCTTACCCTACAGGAGAAGGAAACGGCTCCTGGAACGAAGCAGCTTAGCCAAACATGCTAACTAGCTTAGCTACACCGGTTACTGATTCTTATCTGTGTGTCTGACTCGCAGCTCTCCGTGGCGGTGTGCATCGGCTTCCTGGTGGCGTGGAGTCCGTACGCTGCCGTGTCCATGTGGGCAGCCTTCGTGGATCCGGACATGGTTCCCCCTGTGGCGTTTGCCATTGCGGCCATATTCGCCAAGTCCTCCACCCTGTACAACCCCATGGTCTATCTGGGCTTTAAGCCCAACTTCCGCAAGTCCCTCTGCAGGGACGCTGCCAAGTGCAAGCGGACATTGTGCCCGTGCGTGTGCCGGCCAGATACGGTGCCAAAGGGCACGGGCAATGCTTTGCAGCACAGCAAAGAGGACTGCCACTCCACCCGGCTCTCCAACGGACTTCATGAAAGCCACCGGACCTGCAGGCATTGTCCAGATAGGAGCAAAGGTCAATGCATGGACGCTACGCCACAAAGAACGGTTCTGATACTGACCGGATCCACACACAGCGAAGTGGCGGTCAGTCAGCTGTCCAATGAGATGGTGAGTGACTTTCTGTAGGACAAACTGGAGAGACGAGAGGAACCGAGAGCTGTGCAGGAATGAATGGTCCTGCTTTTGGGTTCTTCATGGAGAACCCTCCATCCTACTTGCAATGTCTGCACAGCAGAGCAGGAAATGAGCCTGAGATATTTAGACACTGCCAGGTATACGGCGTAAAGCAAACACAGGCATGGAGCTCCCGGCCGGTTATTCCGGGGGTATGAAGGTGTACCGGTGTGGAGTTTTGGTGGCTGTGGTTAGTTTGGATTGAGCGTGTATATACACAACCACACCAACACATCAGGCAGCACCTGGTGAGCGGAGGGAGGTTCTCCATCTGCTCTGCACTCTCCAGTCTGCTGATGCTCTTAAGGTAATCGGTTACTCCACCGCTCACAGCTTCGGAATCACCCACCACATAACCTCCTCATACTCAATAACAGAAGCTCACCAAACAAGTGTCTAACACCTCCACCAGCCCAGTACCAGCTGGGACTGGACTGGGCAGGTACTGGACGAGGTTCTGGGTGTAGCCACATCAGTGTTCAGACACTCTCACATTAAAGACCCGGTCAGGTGGTCCAGATGTGGTGGATCCTTCCCTGGCACAGTTCCGAGGAGAATTCCCTGTAGACTGGGATTGTATCCACTGCTGGTAGACCCGTATGACCGTACGCTTCCACACACCTGCAGATTCAGCTACTTCCTCACACTATGGTCTTTGGCCACGCCCACATGCAGTCCCTCCTTTTAGCCAATCAGTAACATCTGCTCTGGAGCCATTTTCCACACATGGAACGAGACATTCCCTGCACTGTAGCACCTCTTCCCAATCTATGGATCCCCTCACTCACACCCCGCAGGGATTTATAGTGTCCTCATCATTCTCGTGCAGCGCCACCTGCAGGAGCCTGAAGGTACTACACCTTAAACACAGTTTAGTCTGGTGAGCTTCTGTTCATACGCACACACGACGTTTACATGCTGCATCAGTGACAGCGGTGTCCACCTTCAGCGCTCCGTGTCTTCACCTCTCTTCTGGGTATTCGTTTCAGGATCTGTCCATTCTGTAAAGTCTGCCATATTAGCTGTGTCCTATCGCAGTCACTTCACACCACATGTGTAGCGGATCCCAAACCTGTGAGCGGTGATTCCGAGCGTCCAGCAGGCAGGATCATCACTATCTCCTCCTTATGCGGCTATGCATCCCGAGTGCAGGGAGCGGAGCTGAGGTCAGGGAGCAGCGAGGACGAGTCCAGACTGTTCTTTAGAACTTAGATTTCTAATCAAGCCTCAAATCTGAGATTTACGTTCTGTGTTCTTGTGCAGTGTTACCGTTTACCTCCGGTCTGTCCATCGCTGGTCAGATGACTGTGAATGTGAAGTTGCGGGTTCCGTTGCTGAATGAAATTAGAGCTAGGCCCTCACACACTTTGATGGGCCACCCTTACTATTCTCCTCAGTAGACTCACTTGTTGAGGTTCTGGACTCTGGGGTGGTCAGTCCATGGTTCTGAGAACACCAGCAGCTCCTGTGTTGGATGTGTGGGTCTCCTTTTCTCAGTGAGGAGCTTCTTGAACAGCTACGCCTCCTTTCAGACCTCCACAGTGTGGAGGAGTCTCTCACAGTGGAGGACGGATGGACAGAGACACCTGTGGAGGTTCTCAGGTCTGGAGGTCTGGAAGCAGGAGTGGCGCTGGATGTTCTCCTCTATAAGATGAAGCTGCTGTGTGTCTGCTGTGTTCCCAGTTCATCACGAGGTGCTGTTTCTGGTGAACTGTGCGGTTCTGTTGTTTGTTTCGGGCCCTGAAAATGAACTAGCCGTTTTAAATGAAAGCTAATTCAACCAAAGGGTGGTCTCCAACTTTTGCACAGGACGGGAGATGTTTTGGGGGCTTACCAGTGTAGTAAAATCTGAACCAGCCCAACCCAGAGCTCAGCGTCCTCAGGATCTCCAGCACAGCTCTCCTGAAACATGCCTGAATGTTCCCGTTCCTGTTGGGTCGTGAGGTCCTGTCAGGACCAGGTGTGTCCAAAACCCTCAAGGAAACGAGAACCTCACCGCAGACAGTGGGCCGGTGCACAGCATTAGAACACCTTGAGGTGAAAGTGTGCTGTAGGTAGAGACGGTTCCCTGCCAGTCCCACCGCTTTAGTCCCACCAACTCTCAGCGCACCTCACGGACACCTCAGTTTCAGAGCTCAGGCTCGCGCCTCAAAGTCCAGGAGTGATCCAGATGGACCAAAACGACCAACTGTTTATAGGAAGGAGGAAGGAGGTGGAGAACCTGAAATGCTTGTGGGGGATATCAGAACTGACTCTGTAGTGTAATACACAGTGTAATAAACAGGGAGGGGTCCCAGGAGGCCCCAGCCCTAAACTACATCCCACGGAGTCAGCAGTCCCGGCGTGACAGGACACCCTGTGTGGTCTGTGTGACGTCCACATTTCGGGTTCAGGGACGAGACGTTAAGATGCCCTGTAATTAAATGTCCTTCATACTTGAGACAGCTCATACGCCTGTGTCGGTCTGGGACTGTAGTCGTGCAGGCCTCGTTGTTACTGTGGGAGTCGCTGTTCTCGGTTTGCAGTCTGTCTGTTTGAGTGCTGGTCCTTCGTTTGTCCGTGTGTGGAACAGGACGTGCGGCTGCAGCTCCTGAGCTGGTTTACAGTGTTACATGTGTTTCCCTCTTTTTGCACATGTGCTTTATTTATTGGTTGGACTGATTTGTGATGGATTCATGTTCCGATTAAAGATGTCGTGCCCTTCTCGCAGCTGTGAGTGTATTTGACTCTGGAGGGAACAGTAAGCACCCACACACATCAAACACCTAGCAGCACTGATATCTGCACCCAGGGCAGTCAGCCCACAGGACTGGTCCTTGGTGTGCAGGTTTGATATGGAGGGACATGCTATAGATTCAAGTTACCCCGGTACCTGACTGACCCAACAGCCCTGACTGCACCGTCACCACGACTGTCCTTAACACCACGTCACCGTCACCAAAGACTGCAGTGGTGTCGTACCAGACTGTCATGGAGTGACTCAGAATGGCAGCGGGTCATCTTCAGTGACGAGTCCCGCTTTAGTCTTGGTGGAGACGCCCAACGAATCCGTGTGTGGAGGCACCGTGGTCAGCACCAAGATGAACGGTGTGTAGTCACACGTCCAGAAGACCTGGTGTCCCTCCACCTCCACCCCTACCGCACCATCTGCAGGAACTGTGTGAGGATGTTCAAGCTGCATGGGATGGATTATCACAGGACTCCATCAGGAACCTCTACAGCTCCATACCGAGACGTCTGGCATGTTGGGTTAGCGAACACGGCGGCCCGACGCCATACTGAGAGACAGACTTCTGTATGTGTAGCTCAATAAATATTGATCATATCAGTCTAAATTTATCACAGAGGATAAGAAGATCAAAGCTGTGCTGGTATGTGAGCTAAGACCACGAACCCGAATGGCGTGATGGAGGTACGCAACCAAGGCTGAGTCTAAGCGAGCCTGGGATGTGAGATGCTGAACGGGAAGGCCATGAAACCACGACCGGCAGCTGCCTAATGGGTGTAGGAATGAAGAGCTGCTCCAGCTGTGGGTCTGATTGGCACCCTGCACAAACACTAAGGGGTTTTTGTTATTGTCTGTCTGTCTGTCTGCCTGTCTGTCTGTCTGTCTGCCTGCCTGCCTGTCTGTCTGCCTGTCTGTCTGTCTGCCTGCCTGCCTGTCTGTCTGCCTGTCTGTCTGTCTGTCTGTCTGTTTGGGGATTTTCCCGCAGCTGCATCATCTGCCAACATGTTTTAGACATCCCTCTGTGGAGCAGTGCCAGCGGAGAGCCGGAAAACACACACAGCACTTCTCTCCTGCATCTTCCGGCACACCGCTCTAACCGGCCCCACCGAGGCTTCTGACTCAGGCAGCTGTAACTCAGGACTGCCTCGCCTCGTTTCAGTCCAGCGGCACTCCTGCCAGTGCCCTACAGCAGTGCTGCCCGCAGTAGCATGAGTTTTTCTCACATACCATGCCCTGCACATTCCTGGCTCCACCTGCTCCACCCATAAATCTCTTTGTGTGCCCAGTTAGTTTCTGAAGATTCCAGTGTTGGCTCCATGCCCTGTTCCAGAGCCGGCTCTACACCCTGTTCTAGCGCTGACTCCATGCCCCTGTTCCAGTGCTGGCTCTACACCCTGTTCCAGAGCCGGCTCCATCCTCCGTCTCCTGCACCGCCTGCTGACCGGCCCATGGGCTCCAAGCTTCTTGCTCTGGTAGTGCCCCCACATGTCCTGGTTTGCTGGTGTCCTAGTTGCTGGGACTCTGTGGGACACTGTGAGGTCGTTGGGATGGCTGACCGTTATGTAACACCCGGGTTCTGCCTGATTTGCACATGGTGCTCACATGGTGTAGCCATGTGGAGCGGCCACACGCGGAGCCTGACTGGAGCGCTGGAGTCATAAAGACTTCAGCAGTGTGTTTCAGGTTTCTGCATGGTCTTAAACACTCCGAGATCAGATTCAGGTCTAGAGATCTGATTATCTGTCTGATAATGAGAGCTTGATTCCTCAGCAGGAATGGGATTTCTCCAAGCTGTATATTTTCACATTCCATCTCAGTCTGTGAGTTTACTGGCTGCTCACAAAGCAGAAATCCGATCTCTGCCCGGCTCCTGTGGACCTGGAGTTTCCCTGTTATCTGATTACTTTGATGCGTATAAACGCAGATCTGATCGGATTATGAGGCGCATGGTGAACTCACTCCGTGTTTGCTAGGCTTTGTGAAGTTTATTCAGGTGGGCTGGAGAATATCCCAGCTTTACTTCACTGTGGTGGTCCAGAACAATCAGGAAAACACTCATCACTGAACCAGCAGGCCGAGAGGGGCACGGAGGAAATGAGGGTCCTCGGCAGCAGTACGCCACGCAGAGTCAGCAGAACGCCGGAGAACACCAGCTGCTGAACAGAGTAAGATTCATCCCACCCCACACGTACACACAGCCACACGTGTCCCTTAATCTGGACTGACCGGCTCCTCCAGGGTGCGGTGGAGTGTAGATTTAGAGGTGTGGATGACACTTATACCTTTTTTAATAATGGCGGCCATATTGCTTTCCAGTGTGTCTTATTCTAACTCCAGTACTGGATCATTCTGATTCACACATCCCTGTTTCCTTCCTCCATGAGAGTCCAGAACTGCTACACATCACGTTTACTGTTCTACCAGCATGGGTTCCGCTCGCAGGGTGAAGGACCGTAGATGGAACACTGCATGTCTGGTCTGGATAGAAACACACAGATACCGCACGACTGCATCAGTACCGGAGTGTATAAGAGCACTGCTCTACACCCGCACGCTCACATCCACCTGACTACAACAGGAACACATCATCTACATGCTCTGTTTGGAGTTCCACTTCGTATTAGCGGCTAATAATCCAAATCCATAATCCAATATTATTTAGTAATAATAATTAATAATAATATTTTAATGTAGCTCGCTCTCAGAAAGCATTTTAGAATTACAACCCAACAGTTCCACAGTTCCGCTGGTCCAGGGAGAAAACGGGAACCTCCCAGCTCCTGGGCCAGTTGAACGTCCGCGCTGCTGTGGAAACTGTCCCAGTGGAACCCAGAGTCCGGGAGAGCACTGCGGGACGGCAGTGATGGCTGAAGCTGAATGCCCGGTCCTAAATGTCCTCAGGCATGTAGTCCGGCACGGTACAGTACGGGTAACGCCTCCAGATCGCTCACACCTCCTCACGCTGCTCCTGCTTCTACGGGCTGGCGCTTTCCTTCACTTCACGTTACAGTAGGTCCGTGACGAAGCTGTGCTGGGGGGTTGGGGTTCTCGAGCGTCTTTAGGCCAGTTTCTTTAATCGGGTCATATATAATTTACAGAATCCTAAAACTTCACAGGGAGCAGCTTCCTGAACACCCCCTTACAGACTGTAAGCTTAACATTCTTCGCAGTGCCGGGTCTATGTCTAATTCCCGTCCCAGTCAAACTGCATTACTGGAAAGCGTCCCAGTTTGGAGCCCAGTTAAGGTCCGCTACCAGTCCACTGAATAAAGTCCCAGTTCAGTCACACAGTAGAACAGGACTGGGGCAGCTGTGGAGCCAGCTGTGTGACCGAACGTGTCATGACTTGGTCATCTCAGCTACAGGTGCCAGCATGAGGAAACGTGTCCCAGTCGAACGCAGCTAGTGTGGTGAATGTGTCCTGTGTCCCGGCCAGGTTAAACTCAGCTACCATGGTGACGCGGGTCCCAGTCCATCACTCTCTCCTGCACTGGTCACGTATCCCAGGTAACCAAGTGTCAGAGTCACATGTCATATGTCCCAGTTGAGCCAATCAAACGGCGCGTTGTATCTGGAGTGTGAGAGTTCTAGAGATCCACTGTTCCCCTAGATCCTGGCATTCCCCTGTGAAACTGAGAAGCTTAGGAAGTTCGTGGAGGAATTTTCAAGCAGGGAAACCTCAGGGGGAAGAAGAGCTGCTCATTTCAGCGAGCGGCTCTGAAACCCTGGGATATATTTAGCTTATGGCGTAACACCACATTAAAGCCGTGCTGGGATTACGAGTTCTCGCTCCGTAAATGCACAAACAGCACATTGTGTCCGGGAGTTCACGCTCTGCGATCAGCTGAGGGCCCTGGAGGCGTCGTACTGCGCTCTGTGTGGACGGGTCCGGATAAAGCGGGCAGCGGCGGACGCTTCATCCTTCTCCCATTCCAGCTGTCTCCCTTTGTCCCTAATTAGGGTGTAGAAATCCGGGGATTACACCGAGGCTCATTTCCTGACACAACCATGTGCCGTGGAGGTGGTTATGAAGGAGCAGTGGGAGGCGCCTCTCCGGGCCTTTCTGCTGCGTGAGGTGCAGCTCCAGGTTTAGCGTGTGACTGTGCCGGGGCTGTTAACCCGGCTGTGTGTGCGGATGCACTGAGCGGCCCTTTCACTGCTCCTCTGATGAAGCCGATAGCGGGTCTGCAGCAGGGCCGTGTGCTGGCGTGATACGTACCGTGATATGGGGGTTATGGTCCAGTACATCGTGACGTGTGATGCGGTAAACAGAATGACATGTTGAGGTTCAGATCTGACTCAGATTCAGACAGGGATGAACACTCTGCCTCTCCCTCAGCTCTCACCAGCCCAGTTCCTCTTCTCCGCTCCCTCGCTCAGTTCTCCTCCTCACTGTCTCAGACAGGGCAGGAGATTAACCTCCGTCTGCGGGGAGGAGGGCGGAGGGGTGTGTTACCCTAAGCCCAACACACTAGAACTTAACCTGAGAGCTAGCGTTAGGTGCTAGCCTTAGACCAGAGTGCACCTGTACATACAGCCGGCTCGCTCAGCAGCTCATCCCGAATCCAGTAATCCGAGGAAGAGCGTTATCCTCCCGGGCTGCGCTGCTGAAGCTGCTACGCTCAAACCCTCTCTGATCATTTCACACCCTAGAGGCCTACAATGACCCCAGGTGACCTTCGTACTTTCACAGAGTTGGTCAGAACCGTTCAGGGCAGCAGGTCAGGTGGTACGACCTGCTCAGCAAAACCATCAATGTGTCATTAATCCAGTGATGGAGGATACCGAGGGTGAAGGTGTGTTCTGGTCCAACAGGTGCGGATCCTGTTTGATCTGGAGTTAGTACGGTTAGTCAGCTGGTACACCCGGACCAGACCAGGTTTAATCAACCGACCAATTAACACTGTGATCATACACACAGAGCGGAGAGAGATACGGCACTGCCATTAACACTCACTGTGTATAACGCACACGCTCCCGCTCTGTCTGACCGGGTATATTCAGTGTTCAGCTGGACTGGGCTTAACACGCTTACACAGTCGTTCACTAACTCAGGAGGATTATAGTAGGCCTGTATCCGACTTGGAATTTTGCCAGTGGAATCGGATCTGCCCGTCCTGGCCGATGATTGGACTACTGGTTCATGTTTTTCCTCCATGTACTTTATCTAGTACTCAGTAAACCAGTCTGCACACGGCTCAGATCTGATTTCCTCGTTTAGAGAGTCAGCAGAGTCACAGGAGCATGTTTCTGAACTAAAGGGGCGGGGCCTATAATGATCGATCTGAACTGGAGCCTGATTTAGTTACAGGATACGGTGTTGGGCAGCAGCTCGTACTTATACTGAACATTAGAGCTTATAGCTTAGAGACTTTAATCTCACCTCTAACAGCTTCTTCAGGAGGACCCTTCACCTCTCAGCTCTCAGAAATAACGACCTGCTACTAAACCAGATCAGCCATATTTACATTATTGGTGTTATTCCCCGCGCTGGAATCAGTATCTCTGGTTTATCCGCAGGCGTGTTAGTGACTGTACTGATCCTATATAAAGATAATCTCAGCTGGAGACGAGTAAATAAACAGATCTGTAGTTCAGGATCTAAAATAACAGAGTTATAATAAACAGACGTCTCCGCTCCATTTCCCCTTCACACAGCCGCTACGTCTAAACCGGAAGTCAGCTCCCTCGTTTGGAGCAGTGTTGGATGTCTGACTGAATGACGAGCAGAATTCAGGTTCATGTGTTCGGATTCTCTTCCTCAGAAGCTCCTCCCCTTTCTCTGAGACATGGCCCCGCCGTGTGTCTCAGCTGCACAGCTTTAGCTTCCTTCAGCGGTGAACCGCCAGCGCACCCCGTCACCTGGATTTAATTTATTAGCCAGCGTGCGTCACAGCCCAGCTAGAACTTAGATATTTATTATTCCCTTTAATAATAATAACACATCTCTATTAAAGTTCTGCATTTTTGTAAGGTTTAGTAAACCTAAAGGCTCTCCGACTGGCGATTCGACTCGTCGACCTCAAGAGGGCAGCCCTAGATCCAGCCTCAAGAGCACCAGCTCAGTCTGATCAGGTACGTCACATCATACGGGGAGGAATCGAAGGCCATCACCAAACCCAGAGTGACAGAGACGCTGGGATTTCCAGGGATTAGTTACTGATGCCTGATGTGGTCCATGCAGATAGTCCAGGGATGTCTGGACACGCAAATCCGATCTGATCACGGTCATGAGTGGACAGTTCTCCTGAAAGATCTGATCTGAGGACGAATCTGATCTGCTTACAGTCTGAGCACAGCCGTAGCTGGATGACCTGTTATCACCCAGATGCAGGAACCTGCAGAGTCTGATCTGAGGAACGCCACCATCCCCATCCCTAAATACATATAATCCCAGTCTTTATCCCCGGAATACCCGGTACAGAGCGGTGTGTATGAGTGACACATGAGAAACAGGAAGTACCTGAGTACCGCAGTAATACTGTCCTGGCAGTCAGTCACCTGCGTACCTGAGACGACATTACCTGCCCTGTGTATACCACAGTAAGGAAGCGGTACCTCCTCTGGCTGTTTCTCCGTGATGCGGAGGTCAGACCGAGTGCTCCGAGTCCTCGGCAGAGGGTGCGGGTGTGTGTTTGGCTGGACCGGGCTGTGGATTGTCCTCCTGAGTGCCGGATTTGTCCCTCGCGTTAACCTGTGAACAGCACTCTAACGCAGACAGATGGCTCCTGTCCACCTCTCACCTGACTGACCCAACACCACCTTTACAGACCTCCAGTGAGCAGTGGTGTCCTCCATGAGTCCTCCTGTTAGTGCAGCACCATCGGCAGACGGCTGCACCACGCAGGACTACCTGCACACAGACCGTTACCACGCCTGTCCTTAACACCACGTCACCGTCACCAAAGACTGCAGTGGTGTCGTACCAGACTGTCATGGAGTGACTCAGAATGGCAGCGGGTCATCTTCAGTGACGAGTCCCGCTTTAGTCTTGGTGGAGACGCCCAACGAGTCCACTGAGATGGACGGCCGGTTGCACAGAGCTCCTATATGCATCTAAGCTTTACACGGACCACAAAGTAACAGCGTGACCAGGAGCACCCCAACCTTTACCAGGGTGAAGGCGCTTGTACAGGGACAGTCTGTGGTGTGCTTCAGAGACAGTAGCTCAGCAGTGTGGCTGAGCTGACGCAAGGGGACCGGGGACTCTGACGGGGAGGTGTGGAGGGGAGGTGACTCATGAATATGCCTCGTGTGCTGGAATGGACATCGTCTCCAGGAGACCATGCAGGTCCAGGACACTGTATCTTTCACCTGTCCCTCGCGTGTGCGTGTGTGGGTTGGGGGGGATGTGGGGAGGGTGTGTGGGTGGGTGATACCTAACCTCGTTCACAGTGCTCTGCCATCTGACCGGATGTAGAGTGTAGCTGTGGTCGCCAGTGCGGACGCCGTCATCAGCTCTGGTTATGTCACGTCTTCTTTCCCAGTCGCTGGAGACGGAGTGGGGAGCACTGGGGACAGTATGGACACGGCGGAGACGGTGACTGTGCTGCTAACTCTAACTAAACTACACCAAACCCAAATAAACAGTCCTGTGTAGGAGGGTGAGAACCCACTGGGGGTCTCCACGCCAGGCCAATCACATGGTCATACTCCCCCAAGCTTCTGTCCCAGTGGGCTACTAGCTCGAGCTGTGTCCTGAGGACGACACTGGGGAACACAAACACCGTGGTGCGCTCACTCCTTGGCAGCCAGCGTGCCCAGTTCTCATCCGAAGCTGCCTCTCTGTGCATCTTGGGCCAGAGGCAGCAACAATGGGCACGGACGTCATTGATGCCATGCTGGGGCTCCGCCTTTTCTGCTGGGGCGTGACCTGAGCTGGATGATGTACATGTTCAGGCTGTCCGATGCTCCTCTCTGGGTGTCAGTCCTGTTAAAATAAGCCATCTGTACTTTGGCCACTGCCGAACCTTCTAGCCAGTGTCTGATTTCCTGCTGGCCCAGGCATGTGGCACCCCCGGTAGGGGTGGAGGTGGAGGGACACCAGGCCTTCTGACAACAGACCGTTCATCTCGGTGCTGACCACGGTGCCTCCACACACGGATTCGTTGGGCGTCTCCACCAGGACTAAAGCGGGACTCGTCACTGAAGATGACCCGCTGCCATTCTGAGTCACTCCATGACAGTCTGGTACGACACCACTGCAGTCTTTGGTGACGGTGACGTGGTGTTAAGGACAGTCGTGGTAACGGTCTGTGTGCATGTAGTCCTGCGTGGTGCAGCCGTCTGCTGATGGTGCTGCACTAACAGGACGTCCCATGGAGGACACCATCAGAACATTCTACCTGGTGGGTTTGTTCTGCTCCCTGGTTCTCTCTCTCCTCCACCTGGGTCATCCTTTTCCGTTCCTCTCCAGCGAGCGAGCAGAGTTCGACCCCCTCGTTACGCAGCTCGGTGGGAATGATTTCTTACATAGGCGCTAATCCTCCCTGGGAGAGGTGCAGCTCGGAGAACCACATGCTTCACACCCTGCTACTAAGACCTGGTCAGGAAGGTTCTCCACATTCCCCATCAGCCGTTACACCACGCAAAGAACTCACACGTATCCAAATAGAGCCACTGCCTTCCCTACGGAACCCCTGAAGAACCTGAAGAACCTGAAGAACCCGTGGCAAAGGCTGTATGTGGTGCTGAGGGCCCCATAAGTGTTTCTGACTTTTTGTCCTCATTGTGCTAGTCTTTAAACTTCTCTCTCTCTCTCTCTCTTTCTCTCTCTGTCTCTCTCTCTCCCCTCTCCCTCTCTCTGTCTCCCTCTCTCTCTTCCCTCCCCCTTTCTCTGTCTCCCTCTCTCTCTCTCTCTCTCTCTCTCCCCTCTCCCTCTCTCTGTCTCTCTCTCTCTCTCTCTCCCTTCCCTCTCTCTCTCTCCCCTCTCTCTCTCTCTGTCTCTCTCTTTCCCTCTCTCTCCCCTCTCTCTCTCTGTCTCTCTCTCTTTCCCTCTCTCTCCCCTCTCTCTCTCTGTCTCTCCCTCTCTCTCCCCTCTCCCTCTCTCTGTCTCTCCCTCTCTCTCTCTCTCTGTCTCTCTCTCTCTCCCCCCCTCTCTCTCCCTCTCTCTCTCTCTCCCCCCCCTCTCTCCCTCTCTCTCTCTCCCTCTCTCTCTCTCTTTCTCCTCCTTGTTTATTTTCTACATTCCTGAAAGTCCACACTGAACTTTTGACTCCTCTGTTTTCCTCCACACTCCCGAACCTGAAAACCCGTTCCCCAAAAAGCAGAGGAAGAACAACACAGCTGATTGTCCTTAAACTGGAGATTAACTGACCCATGTGACGGCCGGTTTCAGTTAATGGAGCAGGCGGAGTGGGTCAGCGCCGGGAGAGAGGGGTTGGTCTGGGGTGAGCTGAGGCCGTGACCCTGCTGCCTCTTCTTGTTCCATCTTCACTTCGGAGCAGATGACAGGCCAGTCCAGAGGCTACGGCTCTCTGCTCTCTAAGCTGCTAGGAGTTCATGGGGCTGTTCCTGCGAGAGCCTAACCCTAACCCTAACCCTAACCCTAACCCTAACCCAAACCCTAACCCTAACCCTAACCCTAACCCTAACCCTAACCCAAACCCTAACCCAAACCCTAACCCTGACCCTAACCCTAACCCTAACCCTAACCCTAACCCTAACCCTAGAGTCCGGATCCTGCAGCGTGTGGGCCCGGAATAGACTACTACTGACGGGATGGACCATCATACCATCAGCCAGGGGGCGCTCCAAACTGATCAGGGGAAACCTCGACATCGAATAAGGAAAGGGTGGTCTCTGAATTAAAGGGTGGTCTCTGAATTAAAGGGTGGTCTCTACAGACCGCAGACAGTAGCAGTACAGAGACAGTAGTGTAGATGTGGTGTAGTGAGTACATGATCACTGCCAACACTGTTCAGTCAGGTTCGTGCAGCTAGCAGTGTGACCGCTGAAAGCCTCCTGCTGTCCCTCCTGCTGTCCCTCCTGCTGTCCCTGCTGCTGTCCCTCCCGCTGTCCCTCCTGCTGTCCCTCCTGCTGTCCCTCCTACTGTCCCTCCCGCTGTCCCTGCCGCTGTCCCTGCTGCTGTCCCTCCCGCTGTCCCTCCTGCTGTCCCTCCCGCTGTCCCTGCCGCTGTCCCTGCTGCTGTCCCTCCCGCTGTCCCTCCCGCTGTCCCTGCTGCTGTCCCTCCTGCTGTCCCTGCTGCTGTCCCTCCTGCTGTCCCTGCTGCTGTCCCTCCTGCTGTCCCTCCTGCTGTCCCTCCCGCTGTCCCTCCCGCTGTCCCTCCTGCTGTCCCTCCCGCTGTCCCTGCCGCTGTCCCTGCTGCTGTCCCTCCTGCTGTCCCTCCTGCTGTCCCTCCTGCTGTCCCTCCTGCTGTCCCTCCTGCTGTCCCTGCTGCTGTCCCTCCTGCTGTCCCTCCTGCTGTCCCTGCTGCTGTCCCTCCTGCTGTCCCTCCTGCTGTCCCTCCTGCTGTCCCTGCTGCTGTCCCTCCTGCTGTCCCTCCTGCTGTCCCTCCTGCTCCCTCCGGAGTGAATCGGTCCTCGTTAAGTGGGAACACGCTGGTCGGAGTTAACTTGACGTCCAGGCCTTTTGATGAATGACTGAGTGTGGCTGTGCCAGGCCTATTCCGTGTCTTCTCCAAATTGGGCCTGAATAGAGGGCATTCTGCTCGGGCAGTGTGTCTGTGCTGCCCAAGGGCAGAGCTCTTCATTAAAGCTCTCCTCCAGAAAGACATGACGCAGGTCGTTAACGTCCCCAGTTAGCCGGAAGCGATGCCGGGTATGTGCAGAGAGGTGAAGGAGGGACAGAATGAGATGGCGTCCCACACCGCGGCTTGCGCTACACGGATTCCTCCTGCTGGTGTGACCATAAATCACAAACCACCTCCGTTCAGCTGCTGGTGAAACGGCGAGTCGGAGATACAGGCCTATTAATCACTCCCACATTTACACCAAGCCCTTCAGCGCTGAGGGGACGAGCGTCCCGCCTTTACTCCCCGGGTGACATCATCAGTCTGTCGTCCTGAGAGAGTCCTGCACACTCCTGTACGGCTCCTACACTATAGGTTATATCTACATCAGAGTGTGGCCCTCGAGATCCTCCACTGTCCAGAACCGCAGCTTCACAGAAGAGCCAAAACCCGATTCATTTCAGTGTACCAGTACCCAAACAAACCATACCCAAACACACCTTTAAACAGTACCGGTAAAAAACCCTTTACCAGTACCAACAAACCGGTAACCAAAACACCTTTACCAAACCGGTACGGTACGAAAAAACCAAACACTTACCAGTACCCAAAACACCTCTACCAGTACCGGTACCGTAACCAGTACCAAAAACCTTTACCAGACCAAACACCTTTACCAGTACCCAAACACTCTAACCGGTACCGAAACACCTTTACCGGTACCGAAACACCTTTACCAGTACCCAAACACCTTCAGCAATACCAAAACACCTTTACCAGTACCCAAACACTCTAACCGGTACCAAAACACCTTTACCAGTACCCAAACACTCTAACCGGTACCAAAACACCTTTACCAGTACCCAAACACTCTAACCGGTACCAAAACACCTTTACCGCTCAGATGTGTCACTAGTGCAGCTCCGGATGAACATGAGCCGAGTGCACAGCTTACACTCTGGCCACTGAGGAGGAAGAGCAGTGTTTGAGGTCACGGTGTGTGGGTTCTAGGTTCTGACCTCTCTGTAATACACCATCACAGGTCTGTGGGAATGAGTTGAGTAACCGGAGTCGGTGTTCTCCGGGCCCTAAATCCATAACGGCTGCATTATGTAAATGTGTAAAGTGCATGTCAAAGCAGGCGCATGCATAAACGCCCCCCCCCCCCGTCACTCAGACCCACCTCTCTGGAGACGAAGGGCTGTGAGCTGGGGGACGCTCACTGAGCCGTATCACACAAACGCCTCTCCGTCTCTCCTCGTGTCTCACTCCTCTGTAGACATTAGCATGTAGATGGCTCGGTGTGGGTGTGCGGTGCATGTTGAATGTCCGCACGCAGTGTATCCGCCCGCTCTCTAATATAGCTCCATAAATCAGCGTCTATCTAAATTACCGGCAGGTGAGAGTGGGCTGGGGGAGGGGCTTAAACACATATCTCACCTAAACCCATTAAACATACACACTGACAATCCCAAGGACAGTTTTGCTAAAGACATCTGTGACATACTTGAATCCTTTGGACTTCATCAGCACATGACTGGTAGCACACACACTCATGGTCGCACTCTGGATGTGGTTATCTCAAAGGGTCTCAGCATATCAGCCACGGTTAAAGATGCTGCTTTGTCAGACCGTTACTGTGTTTTCTCTGAAATGTGTGCCCCACTGAACACGAAGACCGGAGACGTCAGCATTATGAAAAAGAGAGGATTTATAAACGACTCCACAGCTTCACTTCTCATCAGCAGAGTGGGCTCTGCTCCAGTTAACCCATCTGATTCTGCTGATGCTCTGCTAAATAGCTTCAGCTCTGAAGTGGTTAATGTTATGGATGAGATTGCACCGGTTAAAGTTAAAACTCTGTCACAGAGAGAGAAAACTCCCTGGAGGAACACTACAGCAGTTCAGCTCCAAAAGAAAGAACGTAGGAGGGCTGAGCGCAGATGGCGTAAAACTAAGCTCCACATTCATAAAGAAATCTTTAAAGAGTAGCTGCGTCAATATAATACAACTATGTGCAAAGCGAGACAATCCTTCTTCTCCTCCATTATCAACAATAACATTAACAACAGCAGAGTACTCTTCACTGTCGTCTACAAGCTAACAAAGTCACCTACTAACACGGCCCCTGAATTAGCTTCAGCTGAGAGATGGAATGAATTTGCGAGCTTTTCAAAATATTCAAAATATCAGAGAAGCTATTAGTACATCTCTATCTACCAGTGAGCCTGTGTCCTCTCCATCACCACATAAAGATACCATGGCTAAAATGTGTGAGTTCAGTCCTGTTAATGAGGAAATGTTAATCGATACAGTGAGTCATCTCAAATCATCCACCTGCAGTCTCGACACATTACCCACAAGGTTTTCCAAGAGTGTCTTTTGCTCAATAGCAGCAGACGAACTTCAGATAGTAAATACCTCTCTGATGTCAGGAGTTTTCCCAAACACACTAAAAACTGCAGTCGTGAAGCCTCTCCTGAAAAAGAAAAATCTAGATACAACCTTTTTAAATAACTACAGGCCAATTTCAAATCTACCTTTCGTTGGAAAAATCATAGAGAAAACTGTGTTCAAACAACTTACAGGCTTTCTGTCCATAAACAGCTGTCTCAACAAGCTTCAGTCCGGATTCCACCAAACCATTCCACTGAGACGGCTCTAATCAAAGTTATCAATGACATTCGCTTAAATACAGATTCTGGAAGACTGACTGTTCTACTACTGTTAGATCTCAGTGCTGCGTTTCACACTATTGACCACAACATTCTCGTAGATAGACTTGAGAACTGGGTTGGACTCTCAGGAACTGTCCTAAAATGGTTCAGTTCATACCTGCTGGGAAGGAATTATTTTGTTGAAATATAAAATAATGTATCTGAAACTGTGTGGGTGACCTGTGGTGTCCCCCAGGGCTCAGTTCTGGGGCCACTCTTATTTAATTTATATATGCTTCCTCTTGGTGAAATCCTACAGGACTATGGGATGTCTTACCACAGCTATGCAGATGACACTCAAATCTATTTGGCCCTCAGTCCGAATAATTATGGTCCCCTCGACTCACTGTGTAAGTGCATTGAGCACATTACTGATTGGATGGGTCAGAACTTTCTGCAGTTGAATAAAGATAAAACCTGAATTCAATATCCCTAAAGTCTAAAGAGCTAGCCCGTAATCTTGGTGTACTAATTGACTCTGAGCTTAGTTTTAGCAGTCACGTCAAAGCCGTCACCAGATCAGCTTTCTACCACCTTAAGAACATTAACCAGATCAGAGATCACCCGTCTACACCAGACCTGGAGAAACTCATCCACGCCTTTATCTCCAGCAGGATTGATTACTGTAACAGTCTTCTAACAGGTCTCCCAAAAAAGACAGTCAAACAACTTCAGCTGATTCAGAATGCAGCTGCCAGAGTTCTCACCAAGAGTAAGAGAAGGGACCACATCACTCCCATTCTTAAATCACTACACTGGACCCCAGTCTGCTACAGGATAGACTTTAAAGTCCTATTACTGGTCTATAAATGTCTCAGTGGCTCCGGACCAGCATATTTATCTGGCATGGTGCAGCAGTATGAGCCGAGCAGAGCTCTCAGATCGTTAGGAACAGGTCAGTTAGTCCTGCCTAAGGTAAAGACTAAGCATGGAGAGGCAGCACTTACAGTAGATATGTTTAAATCCAGGCTGAAAACATTACTGTTAGATCAGGCTTTCAGCTCAGCTTACACACTGATACTCTCCTGTACGGCACTTATTCTTATGCTGACTTTTATTTCTTTTAAAATGTCATTTTATTATTATACTTTATTTAATGATTTTAATGAATGATTTTTAAATGAATTATGATTATATTTTAATGATTTTAAAATGAATTATTTTTTATTTTATTTAGTTTTTTCTCTGTATCTTCATCCTTTTATGTAAAGCACTTTGAATTGCCCATGTGTATGAAAGGTGCTATACAAATAAACTTGCCTTGCCTTGCCTTATCGTTCCCTGCACCCCTGTTCTACACATGCTAGCTGTAGCCAGGCATGCTAATCGTAGGTGGTGTTAATGAGAGGGGTCTGTGGAGAATGGCCATATTGGTTTCAGCTGACTGAAAGGCTAGGCTAACTCAGATGACCTCTCTGTACAACTGTGAGCAGAACGTCCGGCTACAACAGCAGAAGACCACGTCAGGTGGGGTCAGAATTGGGCACCAACAGCATAACTCCACAGACTCACTGGACCCATCATTCCTTCCCTTACCATCTCAGTTACTTATCCCACTGGGTCAGCGCTACCCACCGCACCACCGCCTGTATAAGATCACCGGACAGAAAAAGTCACTGTGTGGTTAAGGTGGTAGTACCTTCAGGCTTCTGCAGGTGGCGCTGCACGAGGATGCTGGGGCTATAAATCCCTGTGGGGTGTGAGGGACGGGATCCATAGATTGGGAAGAGGTGCTACAGTGCAGGGAATGTCTCGTTCCATGTGTGGAAAATGGCTCCAGAGCAGATGTTAATGATTGGCTAAAAGGAGGGACTGCATGTGGGCGTGGCCAAAGACCATAGTGTGAAGGAAGTAGCTGAATCTGCAGGTGTGTGGAAGCGTACGGTCATACGGGTCTACCAGCAGTGGATACAATCCCAGTCTACAGGGAATCCTCCTCGGAACTGTGCCAGGGAAGGCCTCCACCACATCTGGACCAGCTGACCAGTTCTCTGATGTAAGAGTGTCTGAACACTGATGTGGCTACATCCAGAACCTCGTCCAGTACATGCCCAGTCCAGCCCCATCTGTTACTGGTGCAGGTGGAGGTGTTACACTGTTAGGTACGGTTCCGTCACAGGGGACTCGTCTGCAGGCTGGAGCAGGACAAACGGAGTTTCTGCGGGGGAGGGATTAAACCGCTGATCCTGCAGGAAGTTACTGCGAGGCATCATAAGCAGCTCGGAGTCAGTCTGAGGGAGCTGATCCACTCCAGCCGTCCGTCTCTCTGGAGTCCGATCAGCGGGGTTCAGGAGGCTCTCAGTCTGGCAACTGTTAGCGCACTTAGCACCAAGCTGTGATGCCTCTGAGCTGCTCTCTGCTGAAGTGTGTTATATCATCACCGACGGAACCAAAAACCACAGAACCCTCTCTCATCTCTAAAACAAACAGACAGCAAAATACACAGTCTGAATTCAACACAACAACCAGGTACCGCTAGAACCAGGTACCGCTAGAACCAGGTACCGTTAGAATCAGGCACCGGTAAAATCAGGTACCGTTAGAAACAACAAGCTCAGTAGACCAGGGTGATCCGGACATTCTGAGAGACAGAGAGAGAGCAGCGCTACTGCCCTTCAGAGGGACGCTGGAGAATCCTCAGGTGCACCGCGGAAAGTGTTATCTAGAACTGATTATTCAAACTCCCTCAAGAACCAATTAGCTGCGTCCTTACCCAGGTCTTCCCGGTGACTCCGCTGTCCTGGGTCGGCTCCCCTGCGCCGCTGACTGGGCTAACTAAAGAGCTTTCAGGCTCTGATGTCTCAGTCTCCCTGCTCTGTAGGAGATCAGCCTGGCTCTCTACGCCGAGCGGCAGAGCTACAGGTTCCTAACGGAGTCCTGTGATGATCCAGCCCATGCAGCTTAAACATCCTCACACAGTTCCTGCAGATGGTGCGGTAGGGGTGGAGGTGGAGGGACACCAGGTCTTCTGGACGTGTGACTACAGACCGTTCATCTCGGTGCTGACCACGGTGCCTCCACACACGGATTCGTTGGGCGTCTCCACCAAGACTAAAGCGGGACTCGTCACTGAAGATGACCCGCTGCCATTCTGAGTCCCTCCATGCCAGTCTGGTACGACACCACTGCAGTGTTTGGTGACGGTGACGTGGTGTTAAGGACAGTCATTGTCCACTTCCATTAACTGGCCACTTGGCTGTACTTACAGGCTCCTGTTGGGGTGGTGGTGCTAATAAAGGTGGAGCTGCTCCTCTCCTCAGGGTCAGACGCTGAGCGGAGCTGCTCCATATTGTCCATGGAAAGTGCGACATGCCGTTTCCCAGCCTGGAACGCTGGAGTTCTCCACCATGTTGGTTCTGTAGCTCCGTTGTGGTGGTATGTAAATGATGGGGGGGTGATTATTAATGAGTCTGTTCTGTAACAGTTTGGGATTTGGGAGTCTGCCCCTTTTCCCTCCTCTTTTGGGAATGCAGGATTTGGATTTGAAGGAGGACCAGCAGTGTTTGGGCGTCACGGTATGTGGGTTCTACTGTGTGTACTGTTCTACCTCTCTATGAAGGTTTACCATTCATCTGGCTCCCACCAGTCCCACTGTGTGTTACAGCACCTCACATCAAAGCCAACATCAAAACAAGCAGCTTTATTTACATCTTAAAGTTCCGAGAAACATCAGCAGCACTCCATCTTAGGATCCGGCTGACCCACATACAGCGGGAGCCTGATCCTCGCTGTCCTGCTGGTTCCGCTGACCCCAGATCAGGCCTACACGCGTCCTGCCTCTGCTTTTCATCCGACAGCCTGAATGACATATTGGGGGCGTTATCAGTGGAGGGGAGCGCGTCTCAGTTTGACGGAGTAAAATCCAATTTCTCCTCCTTCCTAATCTGTCCGGGTTTTAGAGGAGCCTTGATTGCGGATGGAGAAGCTGCCGCTAATGCTAATTTGTTTGACTCCCATTCTAAATCCCACTGCGCTGGCGGAGGAACGCTGGCAGAGCATCGCAGTGGCGGAGTTATCTCCTGGAGGAAGTGTACGGGAGCTCTAGTGAAGCTGGAAATACGGCAGACGGCTTCCGATCACAGATGGGATAGGTTAGCCTGATCAGTCTGTTACTGAGTGACCAGGTTATTTAGCATTAATTAGCATATCAGTGGTTACTCCGTGATTGGTTACTCCGTGATTGGTTACTCTCTGATTGGTTATTAAATGGAGGCTTGGCCAGTGACAGGTAAGCCTGTGATTGGTTAGCCTGGGCTAGAACAGAGTAACAATCCAGAGTAGCCAGCTGATGTCTAAGAACGCCTGATGTCTAAATGGGACTGAAGCTCGACTCCACATAGACCACGAACCCGTCAGGAGACCTAACGTCCTGACAGTGGAGTCCGACTGGCCAGTGAGCTGGGACACTTTTCACCAGGGGAGTGGATCGGACTGGGCCACAGCCCGGAACGCTGCTCACTGTGGTTGGGAGAGTTTTCTTCCTCTGCCAGGTTCCTAACGTCTCCACCATCATGTGGGTGGTGTCGTAACCTCATGTCTGAACCTAACGCCTGTGAACACGCTGCCCGCTGATGTCCCTCCTCCACACGTAAAGACGTATGACCTGATCCCAGAGATCTCCGGATCTGAAGCCCTGCAGGGTGACGACATACTGACAGCCGATTCAGCGTTTTCATTCAGTGCTGAGAATTTGCGCATGGGTTTGGGACAGGGAGCGGTTAAATAAGAGAGCCCTGCACATGGTCGAGTCACCTTGAGGACAGGAGGGGACAGACTGTGGAGGAGGTGAGAGGAAACACATGCACACACTATACCAACCCCAACTCCACCAACCTGCGCGGTGGGACCTGTCCAGCCTCCATCCCCGAAAGGCAGAATGGACAGTTCGCTAAATGAACACGTTTGGAGAGCGACACCGTACTGGCAGCAGTGGCTGGACTCCAGCTATGGTGGTGTCGGGGGTGTCACAGTGAACACCTGAGCTCCTCTTGTAGCAGTTATCACACAAAGGAACCATCATCACCTCCAACATCACCCAATAATGTCCAGTTTAGAGAAGGGTCCTTCTGTCCTCTCTCTCTGTCAATCAGTGTGATGCTCTCTGAGAGTGAGGGATGGGCTTGTTGTCTCTCATTGATCGTTCGGTGTGATGCTGTCTGGGTGAGAGAGATGGTGATGCTGTCTGGGTGAGAGAGATGGTGATGTCTGGGTGAGAGAGATGGTGATGCTGTCTGGGTGATAGAGATGGTGATGCTGTCTGGGTGAGAGAGATGGTGATGCTGTCTGGGTGAGAGAGATGGTGATGCTGTCTGGGTGAGAGAGATGGTGATGTTGTCTGGGTGAGAGAGATGGTGATGCTGTCTGGGTGAGAGAGATGGTGATGCTGTCTGGGTGAGAGAGATGGTGATGCTGTCTGGGTGAGAGAGATGGTGATGCTGTCTGGGTGAGAGAGATGGTGATGCTGTCTGGGTGAGAGAGATGGTGAATTGTTGTCTGGATTGAGAGAGATGGTGATGTCTGGGGGTGAGTGAGATGGTGATGCTGTCTGGGTGAGAGAGATGGTGATGCTGTCTGGGTGAGAGAGATGGTGATGTTGTCTGGGTGAGAGAGATGGTGATGCTGTCTGGGTGAGAGAGATGGTGATGACTGGGTGAGAAGAGATGGGTGATGTTGTCTGGGTGAGAGAGATGGGTGATGCTGTCTGGGTGAGAGAGATGGGGATGGTGATGCTGTTCTGGGTGAGAGAGATGGTGATGCTGTCTGGGTGAGAGAGATGGTGATGCTGCCTGGGTGAGAGAGATGGTGATGCTGTCTGGGTGAGAGAGATGGTGATGTTGTCTGGGGGGAGAGAGATGGTGATGCCTGTCTGGGGTGAGAGAGATGGGTGATGCTGTCTGGGTGAGAGAGATGGTGATGTAGCTGTCTGGGTGAGGAAGAGTCATGGTGATGCTGTCTGGGTGAGAGAGATGGTGATGCTGTCTGGGTGAGAGAGATGGTGATGCTGTCTGGGTGAGAGAGATGGTGATGTTGTCTGGGTGAGAGAGATGGTGATGCTGTCTGGGTGAGAGAGATGGTGATGCTGTCTGGGTGAGAGAGATGGTGATGGTGATGCTGTCTGGGTGAGAGAGATGGTGATGGTGATGCTGTCTGGGTGAGAGAGATGGTGATGTTGTCTGGGTGAGAGAGATGGTGATGTTGTCTGGGTGAGAGAGATGGTGATGCTGTCTGGGTGAGAGAGATGGTGATACTGTCTGGGTGAGAGAGATGGTGATGCTGTCTGGGTGAGAGAGATGGTGATGCTGTCTGGGTGAGAGAGATGGTGATGCTGTCTGGGTGAGAGAGATGGTGATGGTGTCTGGGTGAGAGAGATGGTGATGCTGTCTGGGTGAGAGAGATGGTGATGTTGTCTGGGTGAGAGAGATGGTGATGTTGTCTGGGTGAGAGAGATGGTGATGCTGTCTGGGTGAGAGAGATGGTGATGTCTGGGTGAGAGAGATGGTGATGTTGTCTGGGTGAGAGAGATGGTGATGATGTCTGGTTGAGAGAGATGGTGATGTCTGGGTGAGAGAGATGGTGATGCTGTCTGGGTGAGAGAGATGGTGATGTTGTCTGGGTGAGAGAGATGGTGATGCTGTCTGGGGTGAGAGAGATGGTGATGTTGTCTGGTTGAGGACGAGAGAAGATGGTGATGTCTGGGTGAGGAGAGATGGTGATGCCTGTCTGGGTGAGAGAGATGGGTGATGCTGTCTGGGTGAGTTAGATGGTGTTGTCTGGGTGAGAGAGATGGTGATGTCTGGGTGAGAGAGATGGTGATGCTGTCTGGGTGAGAGAGATGGTGATGTTGTCTGGGTGAGAGAGATGGTGATGCTGTCTGGGTGAGAGAGAGATGGTGATGCTGTCTGGGTGAGAGAGATGGTGATGCTGTCTGGGTGAGAGAGATGGTGATGTTGTCTGGGTGAGAGAGATGGTGATGTCTGGGTGAGAGAGATGGTGATGCTGTCTGGGTGAGAGAGATGGTGATGCTGTCTGGGTGAGAGAGATGGTGATGTCTGGGTGAGAGAGATGGTGATGCTGTCTGGGTGAGAGAGATGGTGATGTTGTCTGGGTGAGAGAGATGGTGATGCTGTCTGGGTGAGAGAGATGGTGATGCTGTCTGGGTGAGAGAGATGGTGATGCTGTCTGGGTGAGAGAGATGGTGATGCAGTCTTGGTGAGAGAGATGGTGAAGCTGTCTGGGTGAGAGAGATGGTGATGTTGTCTGGGTGAGAGAGATGGTGATGCTGTCTGGGTGAGAGAGATGGTGATGCTGTCTGGGTGAGAGAGATGGTGATGTTGTCTGGGTGAGAGAGATGGTGATGCTGTCTGGGTGAGAGAGATGGTGATACTGTCTGGGTGAGAGAGATGGTGATGTTGTCTGGGTGAGAGAGATGGTGATGCTGTCTGGGTGAGAGAGATGGTGATGTCTGGGTGAGAGAGATGGTGATACTGTCTGGGTGAGAGAGATGGTGATGTCTGGGTGAGAGAGATGGTGATGCTGTCTGGGTGAGAGAGATGGTGATGCTGTCTGGGTGAGAGAGATGGTGATGCTGTCTGGGTGAGAGAGATGGTGATGCTGTCTGGGTGAGAGAGATGGCGATGCTGTCTGGGTGAGAGAGATGGTGATGTTGTCTGGGTGAGAGAGATGGTGATGTTGTCTGGGTGAGAGAGATGGTGATGTTGTCTGGGTGAGAGAGATGGTGATGCTGTCTGGGTGAGAGAGATGGTGATGCTGTCTGGGTGAGAGAGATGGTGATGCTGTCTGGGTGAGAGAGATGGTGATGCTGTCTGGGTGAGAGAGATGGTGATGCTGTCTGGGTGAGAGAGATGGTGATGTTGTCTGGGTGAGAGAGATGGTGATGCTGTCTGGGTGAGAGAGATGGTGATGTCTGGGTGAGAGAGATGGTGATGCTGTCTGGGTGAGAGAGATGGTGATGTTGTCTGGGTGAGAGAGATGGTGATGCTGTCTGGGTGAGAGAGATGGTGATGCTGTCTGGGTGAGAGAGATGGTGATGCTGTCTGGGTGAGAGAGATGGTGATGCTGTCTGGGTGAGAGAGATGGTGATGCTGTCTGGGTGAGAGAGATGGTGATGCTGTCTGGGTGAGAGAGATGGTGATGCTGTCTGGGTGAGAGAGATGGTGATGTTGTCTGGGTGAGAGAGATGGTGATGCTGTCTGGGTGAGAGAGATGGTGATGCTGTCTGGGTGAGAGAGATGGTGATGGTGATGCTGTCTGGGTGAGAGAGATGGTGATGGTGATGCTGTCTGGGTGAGAGAGATGGTGATGCTGTCTGGGTGAGAGAGATGGTGATGCTGTCTGGGTGAGAGAGATGGTGATGCTGTCTGGGTGAGAGAGATGGTGATGGTGATGCTGTCTGGGTGAGAGAGATGGTGATGGTGATGCTGTCTGGGTGAGAGAGATGGTGATGCTGTCTGGGTGAGAGAGATGGTGATGTTGTCTGGGTGAGAGAGATGGTGATGTTGTCTGGGTGAGAGAGATGGTGATGCTGTCTGGGTGAGAGAGATGGTGATACTGTCTGGGTGAGAGAGATGGTGATGCTGTCTGGTGGTGAGAGAGATGGTGATGCTGTCTGGGGTGAGAGAGATGGTGATGCTGTCTAGGGGTGAGAGAGATGGTTATGTTGTCTGTGTGAGAGAGATGGTGATGCTGTCTGGGTGAGAGAGATGGTGATGCTGTCTGGGTGAGAGAGATGGTGATGTTGTCTGGGTGAGAGAGATGGTGATGCTGTCTGGGTGAGAGAGATGGTGATGTCTGGGTGAGAGAGATGGTGATGTTGTCTGGGTGAGAGAGATGGTGATGCTGTCTGGGTGAGAGAGATGGTGATGTCTGGGTGAGAGAGATGGTGATGCTGTCTGGGTGAGAGAGATGGTGATGTTGTCTGGTTGAGAGAGATGGTGATGTCTGGGTGAGAGAGATGGTGATGCTGTCTGGGTGAGAGAGATGGTGATGCTGTCTGGGTGAGAGAGATGGTGATGTTGTCTGGGTGAGAGAGATGGTGATGTCTGGGTGAGAGAGATGGTGATGCTGTCTGGGTGAGAGAGATGGTGATGTCTGGGTGAGAGAGATGGTGTTGTCTGGGTGAGAGAGATGGTGATGTCTGGGTGAGAGAGATGGTGATGTTGTCTGGGTGAGAGAGATGGTGATGTCTGGGTGAGAGAGATGGTGTTGTCTGGGTGAGAGAGATGGTGATGTCTGGGTGAGAGAGATGGTGATACTGTCTGGGTGAGAGAGATGGTGATGTCTGGGTGAGAGAGATGGTGATGTCTGGGTGAGAGAGATGGTGATACTGTCTGGGTGAGAGAGATGGTGATGTCTGGGTGAGAGAGATGGTGATACTGTCTGGGTGAGAGAGATGGTGATGTCTGGGTGAGAGAGATGGTGATGCTGTCTGGGTGAGAGAGATGGTGATGCTGTCTGGGTGAGAGAGATGGTGATGCTGTCTGGGTGAGAGAGATGGTGATGCTGTCTGGGTGAGAGAGATGGTGATGCTGTCTGGGTGAGAGAGATGGTGATGCTGTCTGGGGTGAGAGAGATGGTGAAATGCTTGTCTGGGTGAGAGAGATGGTGATTGCGTCTGTCTGGTGAGAAGAGATGGTGATGTTGTCTGGGTGAGAGAGATGGTGGATGCTTGTCTGGGTGAGAGAGATGGTGATGCTGTCTGGGTGAGAGAGATGGTGATGCTGTCTGGGTGAGAGAGATGTGATTGCTGTCTGGGTGAGAGAGAGATGGTGATGTTGTCTGGGTTGAGAGAGATGGTGATGTTGTCTGGGTGAGGAGAGATGGTGATGCTGTCTGGGTGAGAGAGATCGGTGATGCTGTCTGGGTGAGAGAGATGGTTGAATGTTGTCTGGGTGAGAGAGATGGTGATGCTGTCTGGGTGAGAGAGATGGTGATGTTGTCTGGGTGAGAGAGATGGTGATGCTGTCTGGGTGAGAGAGATGGTGATGCTGTCTGGGTGAGAGAAGATGGTGATGCTGTCTGGGTTTGGGAGAGATGGTGATACTGTCTGGGTGAGAGAGATGGTGATGTTGTCTGGGTGAGAGAGATGGTGGATGCTGTCTGGGTAGAGAGATGGTGAGATGTGGCTGGGTGAGAGAGATGGTGATGCTGTCTGGTGTGAGAGAGATGGTGATTGCTGTCTGGGTGAGAGAGATGGTTGATGCTGTCGCTGGGTGATAGTGAGAGATGGTGATGCTGTCTGGGTGAGAGAGAGATGGTGATGCTGTCTGGGTGAGAGAGATGGGTGATGCTGTCTGGGTGAGAGAGAGATGGCGATGCTGTCTGGGTGAGAGAGATGGAGATGCTGTCTGGGTGAGAGAGATGGTGATGCTGTCTGGGTGGGAGAGATGGGTGATGCTGTCTGGGTGAGAGAGATGTGATGTTGTCTGGGTGAGAGAGATGGTGATGCTGTCTGGGTGAGAGAGATGGTGATGCTGTCTGGGTGAGAGAGATGGTGATGTTGTCTGGGTGAGAGAGATGGTGATGCTGTCTGGGTGAGAGAGATGGTGATGTTGTCTGGGTGAGAGAGATGGTGATGTTGTCTGGGTGAGAGAGATGGTGATGTTGTCTGGGTGAGAGAGATGGTGATGCTGTCTGGGTGAGAGAGATGGCG
>JAMWET010002461.1:55000-77500 GCA_024036415.1 Prochilodus magdalenae
ACTTTAGTACTGGTACTCTCCATAGTTAAGTACATCTGAAGTACATACTTTAGTACTGCTACTCTCCATACTTAAGTACATCTGAAGTACATACTTTAGTACTGGTACTCTCCATACTTAAGTACATCTGAAGGTACATACTTTAGTACTGTTACTCTCCATACTTAAGTACATCTGAAGGTACATACTTTAGTACTCGGGGGGGGGGGGGGGGGTACTTAGTACTGGTACTCTCCATACTTAAGTACATCTGAATGTACATACTTAGTACTGGTACTCTCTCATACTTTAAGTACATCTGAAAGGTACATGCTTTTAGTACTGGTACTCTCCATACTTAAGTACATCTGAAGGTACATACTTTAGTACTGGTACTCTCCATACTTAAGTACATCTGAAGGTACATACTTTAGTACTGGTACTCTCCATACTTAAGTACATCTGAAGGTACATACTTTAGTACTGGTACTCTCCATACTTAAGTACATCTGAAGTACATACTTTAGTACTGGTACTCTCCATACTTAAGTACATCTGAAGGTACATACTCTAGTACTGGTACTCCAGTGGAACCCGCGTCAGGAGTCAGTTATGTCTGGGAACCCCGTCCTCGAGTGTTCTGAACTGATGTTTGTACTGCACTGATTTGAGCCAGCGGTCCTGATCCGGCTGAGCTCCAGACAGTAAGCCGTGTGACGTTCCGGACAGTCTGCGCGGCTGGTGACGGATACGCTGATTGGCCTGACTAATGAAGGGATCTTAACTGATGAGGAGCTGCAGAAGGTGATGGTAATCAGCCGGAATGTGGTGGGAATGCTTCCCTTATCTCTATTCCCTACTGTAAAAATGAGGAGAGTAGTGTTGCACACTCGGCATCACTGACCTCTACATACAGCACACTGCACTACGGCGGTCCGGGTCAGTGAGGGAACAGAGTTTGGGATACTGGGATGCGTTCTGGGATTGTAAAGGCTCCCAGGGAATCTTTGTGCATGGTGTAAGGACTATAATGACCAAGTTAAATGAAATAGAGTTAAACAGAACTGCATGGAATTGAGCTGAATTCCATGGTAAAGCTGTTCCCATTCCCATGGTTACACTCTATCAGTTTCCATGGCTACGCTGCCCCCATTTCCATGGCTTTAAGTCATTTCATCATGTAATCCATTTGTTCGGGAATTTTCTTTGTGACCCCTCCCCTCCCAAAACCCCTCTTCCCCCAATGAAGCGAATCCCCTTCTTTCCGTGTTTTGAATGTATATATGTATACGTGTATATAACTATATGTATATAACTATATGTATATAACTATATGTATATACCTACTGTATATGTATATAAGTATATGTATATAACTATATGTATATACCTACTGTATATGTATATAACTATATGTATATAACTATATGTATATGTATATAACTACTGTATATGTATATAAGTATATGTATATAAGTATATGTATATAACTATATGTATATTACTACTGTATATGTATATAACTATATGTATATAACTATATGTATATAAGTATATGTATATAACTACTGTATATGTATATAAGTATATGTATATAACTATATGTATATACCTACTGTATATGTATATAACTATATGTATATAACTATATGTATATGTATATAACTACTGTATATGTATATAACTATATGTATATAACTACTGTATATGTATATAAGTATATGTATATAACTATGTATATAACTATATGTATATAACTACTGTATATGTATATAACTATATGTATATAACTACTGTATATGTATATAACTATATGTATATAACTACTGTATATGTATATAACTACTGTATATGTATATAACTATATGTATATGTATATAACTATATGTATATAACTACTGTATATGTATATAACTATATGTATATGTATATAACTACTGTATATGTATATAACTATATGTATATAACTACTGTATATGTATATAACTATATGTATATAACTACTGTATATGTATATAACTATATGTATATGTATATAACTACTGTATATGTATATAACTATATGTATATGTATATAACTATATGTATATAACTACTGTATATGTATATAACTACTGTATATGTATATAACTATATGTATATGTATATAACTATATGTATATAACTACTGTATATGTGTATAACTATATGTATATAACTACTGTATATGTATATAACTACTGTATATGTATATAACTACTGTATATGTATATAACTACTGTATATGTATATAACTATATGTATATGTATATAACTATATGTATATAACTACTGTATATGTGTATAACTATATGTATATAACTATATGTATATAACTACTGTATATGTATATAACTATATGTATATGTATATAACTATATGTATATAACTACTGTATATGTGTATAACTATATGTATATGTATATAACTATATGTATATAACTACTGTATATGTATGTGAATGTATATATACATAATAAGGTCCCACCTCTAACACACAGCACTACACAGGGAATAGGGTAGAGAGGAATTCCATATCCAGTCTGAGACATTCCTAGGGATCCACTGTGTCTTAGTGTTTCAGGGTCTGTACTGTACGGAGGAGAACTCCGGCTGGAGAGAGATCCTGGTTCTGAAAGGTGTCGGACCGGTTCACTCGGAGTTCTACATGAAAGTGTAAGTAAAGATCTTCATGTTGGTCTCGCACTGGTTTGTCTTCAGTTTGGCCCCTCCCCTGGGAGAGAGAGAGGGAGAGAGGGAGAGAGAGAGAGAGATTGATAGAGTAACTGAAAGAGAGGGCGGGGGGAAGAGCGAGAGTTGGAGGAGAGAGAGAATGGGAGAGAGTGAGAGAGAGAGAGAGGGGGGGGGAGGAGAGAGAGAGGAGAGAGAGAGATGGGAGAGAGAGAGAGAGGGGGGGGGAGAGAGAGGGGGGGAGAGAGAGATGGGAGAGAGAGAGAGAGAGAGAGATGGGAGAGAGAGAGAGAGAGAGGGGGAGAGAGAGAGAGAGGGGGAGAGAGAGAGATGGGAGAGAGGGAGAGAGAGAGAGAGAGAGAGAGAGAGGGGGGGAGAGAGAGAGTGAGGGGGGAGAGAGAGAGAGGGAGGGGGAGAAAGAGAGAGATGGGAGAGAGAGAGAGAGGGGGAGAGAGAGAGAGAGAGAGAGGGGGGGAGAGAGAGAGAGATGGGAGAGAGAGAGAGATGGGAGAGAGAGAGAGAGAGAGAGAGGAGGAGAGAGAGAGAGAGGGGGGCGGGAGAGAGAGAGAGAGAGTGGGGCAGAGAGAGCGGGGGAGGGGGGGTGGGGGGAGGGTCTCTGTGTGCTGGTTCTGACTGTGGGTTCTGGACCGTTCTGAGGGTCCGGGTGTGGAGGGCTGTGAGGTGTGTTCTCATTACAGTTTCAGTCCTCAGTCTTTATCAGTCTGTAACAGAAGCAGTCATCCATCCATCCCTCTCTCTCTCCCTCCCTCTCCCTCCCTCCTCCCTGACAAACAATCAGAGTGAGAGAGAGAAACAAGAAGGAGAGAAAACAGGAGAGGAGAAAGAGGTCCATGTGTGTGAGAGAGTGAGAGTGTGTGAGAGTGAGTGTGTGTGGGTGAGTGTGTGTGAGAGTGTGAGAGTGGGTGTGAGAGTGTGAGAGTAAGTGTGTGAGAGTGAGTGTGTGTGTGGGTGAGTGTGTATGAGAGTGTGAGTGGGTGTGTGAGTGTGTATGAGAGTGTGAGTGGGTGTGTGTGTGTGTAAGAGCGTGTGTTAGGCTGTGAGACAGGTTAGAGCGTGTGAGGACCCAGCTTTTCCAGGTAAAAAGGAAAAGCTCGTTATTCCGGAGGGAAGGATGGAAGAGGGACATGAAGAGAGATTCTGCCTCAGTTAACACACCTGAGGGTCATTAACACTCTACACTCACACGCTCAGCAGTGCAGCGTGGTGTTACCACCAGAGGAGCCCGGCGAGAAGAACGGCAGCTCCTGGGAATGTCTGCAGGTGTGAGTGTGCACTACACAGACACTGATATAAATAAGCTCTTTCAGACGGTCAGTGTCACACCCCAAACAACATGCAGGGGGCAGGAGTGAGCGGGAGCTCCAGCAGGAATCCCGGACTGCGCCCTGGACCTAGCTCAATTCCCAGGAACCTCCACCACAGATCCAACTCAACTAATCTGCTGCGGGGAGCAGCCTCACGCTTCACCCTAACAGCTCAGAGTCGCACCACACCTCGTACCGCAGTCCTAACACTGATCTCAGACCAGTCTGTACTGAGCCACATCAGGGGGAGAGCGCTCAGCCCCGCCCGGAGAGTCCTCACCAGTGGTCCTGCAGCGCCCTCTGCTGCTCAGTTCAGCTCAGCACACCTCCACAAACACTAGATAGATAGATAGATAGATAGATAGATAGATAGATACTTTATTGATCCCGAAGGAAATTTAGCAGCCAGTAGCGGTTTCACAAAAAACGAACAGCACAGATACACATAATAATACAAAAATATAAAAATAAAAACAGTGTTGTGCAGTATGAGAAACCTAAAAGGGATGTTCAGTAACGGCAGCAGTATTACTAACTATTAAGGTATAGGCTATAGAACTATACATACAGCGAGTCACTATCTATGGATATGTTAATATAAATATATAAATATATCTCACTTGGTAAGGAGGCAAGAAATATATACACAGAAGTACAAAACAGGCTGTAGTGCAAAAGTAATAAATAAATGAGCAAGGGACGCGGTTATCAGCAGATAAATGAACAGAATGAATTAACATCATAGACATGATATTTAAGTGGAGTTGAGTGTCCAGGAGTGCAGATGTACAGTATATACAGTAAGTGTCAGAGTGTCCAGATGTACAGTATATACAGTAAAGTGAATAGTGCATAGATGAGTCTCTGATTAAATAAGAGAGTTTAGTGCTCAGCTCTCCTCGTCCCTCTTCCGGCCCCGCTGGGAGGAGTTGATGGCTCTCGGGACAAAGGATCTCCTGAGTCTGTCCGTGGAGCAGCTCTGTGACAGCAGCCTGCCACTGAACTTGCTCCTTCTGTCCATGAGGATGGTGTGCAGTGGGTGCCCATCATCATCCATAATACACAGCAGTTTGTGCAGTGTCCTCCTCTCCGCCACCTTCACCACCGAGTCCAGCTCCACACCAACAACTGACCCTTCTCGCCTGACCAGCTTGTCCAGACGCATCTCGTCTCTCTTCTTGATGCTTCCTCCCCAGCACACCACAGCGTAGAAGAGACAGCTGGACACCACAGTCTGATAGAACATCTGCAGGAGCTTCCTACAGATGTTAAAGGACCCCAGCCTCCTCAGGAAGTAGAGTCGGCTCTGCCCCTTCCTGTACAGGATATCAGTGTTGGCTGACCAGTCCAACCTCTCGTCCAGGTGCAGTCCGAGATACCTGTAGGTCCTAACCATCTCTACTTCCACCCCCTCGATAAAGACCGGCTGTGTGAGTGGCCTCGCCCTGCGAAAGTCCACCACCATCTCTTTAGTCTTGGAAGTGTTCAGTAGCAGGTTGGTTCTATGGCACCACCAGGTTTCTGTACTCCGCCTCCTGCCCTCCCCTCACACAGGCCACAATAGCAGTATCGTCCGAGAACTTCTGCATGTGGCACGTCTCAGAGTTGTACCTGAAGTCTGAGGTGTACAGTGTGAAGAGGAAAGGGGACAGTACAGTCCCCTGTGGTGCACCTGTGCTGCTGACCACAGTCCTTCAGCCTGACATACTGAGGTCTGCCAGTGAGGTAGTCGGTAATCCAGGAGACCAGGTGCGGATCGACTTGCCAGCTTGTCTCTCAGTCGGAGGGGCTGAATGGTGTTGAAGGCACTGGAGAAATCAAAGAACATGACTCTCACAGCTGCCCCCCTTGTCCAGATGAGAGTGGGCCCGATGGAGAAGGTACAGCATGGCGTCCTCTACTCCCACTTTCTCCCTGTAGGCGAACTGCAGGGGGTCCATTGCGTGTTGGACCTGGGGTCTTAGAAGGTGTAGAAGGAGGCGTTCCAGGGTCTTCATGACGTGTGATGTTAGGGCGACCGGCCTGAAGTCATTGAGTTCACTGGGTCGTGCCTTCTTGGGTACTGGAACAAGGCATGATGTCTTCCACAGTGTGGGAACCCTGCCCAAGCGCAGACTCAGGTTGAAGATGTGCTGTAGGGGTGCCCCCAGCTCGGCGGCACAGGACTTCAGTAGCCTGGGACACACTCTGTCCGGTCCAGCTGCCTTCCTAGTGTGGAGTCTCCTCAGCTCCCCTCTAACCTGGTCTGCGGTGAAGGTGTGCAGAAGGGGAGAGGTGTGGGCTTCAGTGGTGCTGCAGGTCAGGTCTGGTGAGATGAGGTGTGAGAATGGTGGAACGGGGGCCGTGTTGTCTGAGCTATCAGCCTGTGGGAGGGGAGCATGAATAACAAAAGAAGAAGGTGGGGTGTTGATGTCCAGGCAGTCAGAGACTGAAGTATCAGGAGCTGAGGCGAGGGGGAGGGTGGAGGAGGTATCAGCTGGAGCTGTAGAGACTTGAACAGGGCAGTCAAACCGGTTATAGAAGGTGTTGAACTCATTGGCTCTGTCTTCATCACCGTCTGTGGCACTGTCTGTCCTCTGCATATAGCCTGTGATGGTCTTCATACCACTCCACACCTCCCTCATGTTGTTCTCCCTTAGCTTCTGCTCCACCTTCCTCCTGTAGGACTCTTTTGCCTCTCGCAGGTGGACTTTGAGCTCCCTCTGTGTGCTCCTCAGCTCCTCCTGGTTGTTGTCTTTAAAGGCCCTCTTCTTCTTGTTCAGAAGGCCTTTGACACTGCTGGTAATCCAGGGCTTGTTGTTAGCGAAGCAGCGCACAGTTTTTACAGGAACAACAACGTCCATGCAGAAGTTCATGTAGTCCGTCATGCAGTGTGTAATCCCCTCAATGTCCTCCCCATACGGCTCCTGCAACACACTCCATTCAGTGGACTCAAAGCAGTCCCTGAGGGCTGCTTCAGCACCAGGAGACCATTTCCTGAAGGAGCGGGTGGTTATGGGTTGTGATCGGACCCGGGGCTTGTACTGTGGCACACATCACATAACTACACACATCACATAACGCTGCCCTGAGACCAGAACCTCACACTCACTTCCACACACACACACTCACATCCACACACACACACACACACACACACACACACACACACACACCTCCACAAACACTACACACATCACATAACACTGCCCTGAGACCAGAACCTCACACTCACTTCCACACACACACACTCACATCCACACACACTCACATCCACACACACACACACACACACACACACACACACACACACACACACACAAACACACACACAAACACACACACACACATCCACACACACACATCCACAAACACTACACACATCACATAACGCTGCCCTGAGAACAGAACCCCACACTCACATCCACACACACACACACACACACACACACACACACACACACACACACACACACACACACACACACACACACACACACACACACACACACACACACACACACACACACACACACACACACCTCCACAAACACTACACACATCACATAACGCTGCCCTGAGAACAGAACCCCACACTCACTTCCACACACACACACTCACATCCACACACACACACACACACATCCACACACACACACATCCACACACACACACACACACACACATACACACACCTCCACAAACACTACACACATCCACACACACACACACACACTCACATCCA
Source organism: Prochilodus magdalenae (assembly GCA_024036415.1). Classification (NCBI taxonomy): domain Eukaryota; kingdom Metazoa; phylum Chordata; class Actinopteri; order Characiformes; family Prochilodontidae; genus Prochilodus; species Prochilodus magdalenae. The sequence goes on from JAMWET010002461.1 coordinate 62,738, forward strand.
CACACACACACACACACACACACACCTCCACAAACACTACACACATCACATAACGCTGCCCTGAGAACAGAACCTCACACTCACATCCACACACACACACACACACACACACACACACACACACACACACACACACATTCACACACACACACTCACATCCACACACACACACACACTCACTTCCACACACACACACTCACATCCACACACACACTCACATCCACACACACACACTCACATCCACAAACACTACACACATTACATAACGCTGCCCTGAGAACAGAACCCCACACTCACATCCACACACACACACACACATCAAATAACGCTGCCCTGAGAACAGAACCCCACACTCACATCCACACACACACACTCACATCCACACACACACACACACACACACACACACACATACACACACACACACACACACACACATCACATAACGCTGCCCTGAGAACAGAACCCCACACTCACATCCACACACACACACACACACACACACACACTCACACACATACATGCTCACGCGCACACACACACTCACATCCACACACACACACACACACACACACACACACACGCTCACATCTAGGCCTGTACCCGAATTTTGCCAGTGGAATCGGATCTGCCGTCCTGGCCGATGATTGGACTACTCGTTCAGGTTTTCCTCCGTGTACTTTATCTAGTACTCAGTAAACCAGTCTGCACACGGCTCAGATCTGATCTCCTCATTTAGAGAGTCAGCAGAGTCACAGGAGCATACTTCTGAACTGAAAGGGGCGGGGCTTATGACATTTACATTTACATTTAAGGCGTTTAGCAGACGCTCTTCTCCAGAGCGACTTACAGCCGTGCTCAGTGCTCCGTTGGATTATATTCCAGCTAGTAGGAAGTTTAGAGTCTAGAACTCACCGTGAGCTCAGACCCTGCCCGAACAGGGGGTCAGTGCTGGTACCTAGAGATTAATACCCAGACACAGAGCAGGTAAAGCATTACCTGGCAACCCAGCCCAGTGCTCCTCCCTATAGAGGAGAAAAGGTCATTATAAGGTCAACACAGTACACACACCCTACACCTCTACTAGAGCTCACTCACTGAAGAGCGTTACAGAGACGGGTCTTCAGTCTGCGTTTGAAGACCGCGAGAGACTCCGCTGTTCTGACGCCCAGTGGGAGATCAGTCCACCGTCTGGGAGCCAGGACAGAGAAGAGTCTGGACGCTTGTCCTCCATGAGTCCTCAGGGACGGTGGGTCGAGGCGAGTCAGTACTTGAAGCACGAAGGGCTCGAGGTACAGCTCGACTCTTCACCATCGCCATAAGGAGGGAGGCGCTGGTCCAGTCTCGGCTCTGTAGGCCTCAGAGTTTAAACCTGATCAGGCAGCTACAGGATCCCAGTGAAGGGAGCGCAGCAGTGGAGTGACGTGGGTGGACTTCGGAAGGTTGAAGATGAGTCGAGCTGCAGCGTTCTGGACCGGTTCCAGGGCCTGATGGCCCGCAGAGGAAGACCAGCCAGGAGCGAGCTGCAGTAGTCTAGCCTTGAAGTGACCAGAGACTGGACCAGCAGCTGGGTGATGATCGATCTGAACTGGAGCTGAGTCCAGCGCCGGGCAGCAGCTCGTACTTATACTGAACATTAGAGCTTATAGATTATAGTCTTTAATCTCACCTCTAACAGCTCCTTCAGGATGACCCTTCACCTCTCACCTCTCATCTCTCACCTCTCAGCTCTCAGAAATAACGACCTGCTAATAAACCAGATCAGCCATATTTACATTATTAGTGATATTCCCCGCGCTGGAATCAGCAGGCGTTAGTGACTGTACTGATCTACTATCTACTTGTCCACACACACTCACTCCTCCTCTTCACCACTCCTCCCCTCTGCCACGCCTCCTCTTCACCACTCCTCCCCCTGCCACACCTCCTCCCCTCTGCCACGCCTCCTCTTCACCACTCCTCCCCTCTGCCACGCCTCCTCTTCACCACTCCTCCCCTCTGCCACGCCTCCTCTTCACCACTCCTCCCCTCTGCCACGCCTCCTCTTCACCACTTCTCCCCTCTTCCACCCCGCCACTCCTCCCCTCTGCCACTCCTCCCCTCTTCCACCCCGCCACTCCTCCCCTCTTCACCACTCCTCCCCTCTGCCACTCCTCCCCTCTTCCACCCGCCACTCCTCCTCTTCACCACTCCTCCCCTCTTCCACCCGCCACTCCTCCTCTTCACCACTCCTCCCCTCTTCCAGCCCACCACTCCTCCCCTCTGCCACTCCTCCCCTCTTCCACCCCACCACTCCTCCCCTCTGCTACGCCTCCTCTTCACCATTCCTCCCCTCTTCCACCCCACCACTCCTCCCCTCTGCCACTCCGCCACTCCTCCCCTCTGCCACTCCTCCTCTTCACCACTCCTCCCCTCTTCCACCCGCCACTCCTCCCCTCCACCACTCCTCCCCTCCTCCACCTAACAGAAGCACATTCTGCACAGGCTCGTTTTTTTGAGAGAATTTTATTCTTGAAATTATTTTATAAAATCATCGCTTTCTCTTCATTTATATACTTTATATAGATTTATATTTATATATTCATACTTTCACAAGTCCTCCCCAAACCACACCCCTCCGCCCTCCGCAAACCACACCCCTCCTCCCTCCCCACCATCCTTTCTTCCCCTAAAGGTAAAACCGCTGTACAAACGAGAGTTCAGACCTTCACAGATGAGTGCGTGATGAGGACGTTCTCTCCAGCTAGTCCAGAAAGAGGAGGAGGAAAGAGCAACAGGACAGAGAGGGAGAGGAAAAGAAGGAGAGAGGGAGGAGGAGGAGTGCAGGGCCTTGAACATATAGAGCATGCTGGGGCCTATTCACACATAACCACAACTTCACCAGCTATCAGATCACCACACGGGGAGAGACGGGGAGAGAGAGAGGGAGAGAAGGAGAGAGAAAGAGAAGAGAGAGAAAGAGAGAGAGACGCAGAATGGAGGGGGGGTAAGAAAGAGAGAGAGAGAAGAGAAAGAGAGAGAGAGAGAGAGAAGGAGAGAGACAGAAGGAGGGGGGGAGAGAGAGAGAAGGAGAGAGAGACGCAGAAGGGAGTGGGGGAGAGAGAGAGAGAGGGAGGAGCATGATGATGTCAGATCTGAGAGGTCTCAGTGGCTCAGTCAGTCAATGCCCTGATATATGGAGTGGACCGTGTCTGTAGACCTGCTGGCTGTTTGGTACTGGTACTGGTACTGGTTTGTAACACTGCTGATTTGGCTTACTGATCAAGTGAGCTATCCAGGCCCCGCCCACAACACATTCCTTCATAGCTACTGTTGCTAGGTTGGACAAGCTCTGCAGAACAATGGTAACAATCCCATTCAGGGAATAATCAGATGGACGGGTGTCCCAACAGAAAGTGAAGATGGTTCTTCAAGGGTTCTTTATAAAAGGAACGGTTCTACTGAGAACTGCCACCCCTTTATTGGAGAACCCTTGGAGAACGGCCTGGTGCACCACAATAACACAGTTCAAAGTGGAGCGGTGAAGACGGACACAGGAATTTTCAGCCCTAGGGGTCTGAGTTGTAGCGTCGGCCATATTGTCCCTACAGGACAGAAGAACGAAGTGCTATCCATCAACCAGCTGCACGTCTATAACCGCCTGCTAGGCCGGGAGAATTCATTAGTGACTAAGTAATATCCCCGTACTGTGGGAACCTGCAGGGCGAGGTTTCGGTAGCAGGTACTAGGTAACAGAAAATGTCATAACACAAATACCAAAGCTTCTCCCTGCAGGTTCCCCCAGTACGGGACGCTTGTCCAACCTCACACGGCAGCTGCTACGAACCAACCCGCTGGGGAACGCAGCCCAGATCGGTCAACCACCCTCCATCTCTGAATCTGGACGCAGACTAACACCACGAACCCAACGTACACTGAACACTAACACTGCAGGTGATCGGGGGGATAACCGCCCAGCTGAGCTCCGTCTTTACCGGAGTAAGCAGAGGGAACCGGATAAATGAGTGTGTGTCGTACCGCACTCTGACCTGTGTGGAATTTCATTACCAGTGTAATGCTAGGTCTGTACTGCGTCTGTACTGCATGCGGTTCAGGTTCACATTGGAGTGGAAGAGTCTAAGGATGGAAGGTCATTCCGGTTCTCAGGTGGGAGGCAAACTGCCGCTGAGAAGTCCACCTCGAAGGAATGCATACATGGTTCTCTGCCTGGTTAAGTTCTTCTCTAAGATGGTATCTAGTATGTATGTGGATCTTTAAGGAACCTGAGGGCACCAAACAGGATTCTGGTTCTGTTACAACTCACAGAACGTTGACTGGTCCTATGTAGAACCCTTCTTTGTAAGAGCAGATACTCTTACGGTTCTTCATGGATATATAGAACCATAAATACTCTTTAGCACGGTTCTAACGTGGTTAGAAACCATAACGAGACCTGGAGATACCACTGACCACAGCGCCCAAAGGAGAGCAGCAGCCATGTTCGACAGCTCCCGGCAGAGAGAGCACCGCCCATTCTGCACCCAGCTGGTGATCGCCAAAAGCAGTTACCGTGTGCGCAGTGTATATCGCGTTCAGGGTGAGGACAGCTTAAACGTCCATGTTGGACTTCCTGGATATACGGACAGGTACACCACAACCTGTACAGTCCAACTGAAGGGCAGAATTAGTGTCTAGTGTACAATCAGGGTATACACCATCAGTGGAGCCTAAACCTGCGTCCAGAACCCAAACCTGCAGCACTTCAGAGATGGAGAACTCTCCAGAACCTGTTCAAATGCTCTCAGACGATGGTGGCCGCTGTGCTCCATCCTAATTGGACTTCTACACCCCGGGAACCTTGGCCACCTCCATCTGAGCACACTTCCCAGGGCCGTGAGGGCCGTGTTGAAACAGGGACACTCATCACAGTCACAGCTGTAAACGGCTGGTGGAAGCTTCAGCGCTCGAGTTCAGCGTCCACAGAAGGTAAACACCTTCAACAGAGGGAGGCGGTTAATCACCGTGACAACAAACAAGAACAGGAGTGCATCGTCTAACAATATAATCCTTCATTACTTTAATGTCACCATCAGTCACTGCACCAGATCATCATAGCCCTAACACGTGCGGTACATACAGCACAGTCCTGGTGAGACGTGCCCTGGAACCAGCGCCCGTGTCTCGGTGTCTGGTTGCGTCCGTTCCCTGACGAGGTCGGTAGCCCTTGCTTTGCGAAGCTCGTTTCTCATACAAAGCAGGGAGGCTCATTTTAGGATGCAAGTTCAGATAGTTTGTTCCAAGATGTCCCAAATGTACACGGTCGGAAACCGGAGCTGTGCGTACGGCGTCTTAGGCATGATCTCGATAGAAGAATAAATACATCCCTTATAAACTTTAGAACCCGATTTATCCAAAGTACTATATTACAGTCGTGTAGGATTAGTGTTGTATGGTGGGACGCTAGCGGCTCTGGCTAAAGGCTATGCTAGGTCATACTGGAGTCCAACTGGGTTCTGACGTTACTGACCATGGAACTCGCCCAACTGTGCCGGGGTTGTTTCACAAAGCAGGATGTTCTTAGTTAGCTAGAACCTCACGTTCAGCTCAAAGGAAGGGATCCACCAAACATGCCACCCACGGATGTAACGGCGGAGGTCAGGATGAGACACCACCTCAACACGCCCAATAAAAGGATCTCCGAGTTCTCTACAGATCCAGTCGCATGTCTCAATGGTTCTGTGTAGGGGGAAATGGTTCTTAAGCCTTATTGAAAACGTGTGTATGGTTCTATATGACGTCAAGCTAATAAGTCATAACAGCAGAACCCTGTTTTTAAAAAGGTTCTACAGCAACTGAGACACTTTGGATCAGTATTTGTGCATTTACGAGATCCAATGTTGGAACCGGGCCCACAATTCCCATACAGAAATGGAGCACTGACGAAGAACCATTGGAATGCATAAGTGGTTCTTTGTATGGCTCTTCTTTATGATGGTAAACCCTCTACGTGGTTCTCTAAAGAACCTTGTGTACAGCATCAACAATGAGTTAGCTATCGGAGCTGCTATCAGCTAAGTCATCAGACCTTTGGTTGGTACTATCTAGAACCCCATCTGGTAGGAAGAAAGATCTTCAACGTAATGTCTCTATATGCACATGCTTGAAGGTTCCTCTGCGCCAGTTAGAACCTTGGGGGTTCTCTATGAAAAGGTTCTGGTGCTCTAGAAAACCATCCACACAAACCATTTCACCATGTAAGGATCCTTTCAAGGTTCTCTGAGCGTTTGAGGTTCTATACAGGAGGAATGTCTTTACCTAAGAAGCTCTGAAGAACCAAGACCAGGTGTTAAAGCTAAGAACACTGGAAGTGTTCCTCTAAGGTGGCTGAGAAGCGCGTCCTCTGTTTGTGAGGAGTTGATGGATGCAGCTGGTGTGTCCTCCGAGCCATTTAGTGAACCCAAACCTCCATGAGCAGTGGAAACAAACCGTGTCGGAATGTTGAGATGCTGCCGCACACGGGTGTGTATGGGAGAGCGGAATATTCGAGCACAGGTGTGAAGTATAAGCCTGCTGTACTCGGACCAGATGCACCCAGGTGCCTAGTTTAGATCCACGGCCGGGGCTCTTCGATGCTCAGAGGGAGCTGAGAGGTGTTCAGGTGCTCCGTGCTGGGTTTGTTTGGAGTACTGCGGTTCTGTGATACACTACCCTATTCCAGGGAGCGATTCGGAATACCGCAGCTTTAAATACTCTAATACGTCATTCCATTAATACTGAAATCATTTCAGCCCCAACACCTTAGCACACCTAACACTGACAGAGGTCACGAGGTCACCGACGTGTGCTTAGTGATCCGATCGTTATGGAGTTTCTACAGTTATCGGATTACTGAAGGGGCTGTGGAAGCAGGATACTGTTGGCTCTTTCCCACTGACATGGCGTCAGGACAAACCTCAAACCGCTGTGCCCTTTCCCACCACTGGAAAATGGTGCTTAGCGGCCGGGCAAAACCTGTGCTGTGCCAACTTCACCAACTCGTAACTGACGGAACCCGTGACTGAGGATGGCGAAAGGTCATGGCGCTGTCCACACCATGGAAGTTGTTGACGCCACCGTGAGTGAAAGAACATGTTCCGCTATGCCGTTTTTATGCTTCCAGACTAAGGACCGCCCACATCGGGATCCATAATCGCTTGGTTCTCAAAGCAGTGGAAAAGGGGGCTGGTTCTTACCGGGTTCAACAGACTCTCGAAACCAGCACCAGCTCTTTAACGAGCACCGGCACTTCGTTGGTGAAAAAGAGGTCTGTGATTTCCTACTTTGGATTAAGAGACCCAGAAATCCGATAAAGAGAGCTGGACGTTAGCTCAGTTACGAGGGCTCCCAGTGCACGAGGACTCCCAGTGCATGCGTGTCCTTACTCGGATATCGGTTTTCCCAGTCTGTGTATGGAATAGCGGAAAAGGTGAACAGTGCTTATCAGAGCAGCACTTCTGGAGCGAGGCCGGACATGCTCGACTAAACACTGGATCTGAACATTCTAATTTTACTGGATGATTTATATTAAAGTTTTCCAGTTAATTATTTTTGTGTGACGGCTTATTCTGGGAGAAATCCGATTACGGTCCGACTTGTGCAGACCTGCAGGCCCCTGTTATCGGACTACCAAAGTGCATGTAAACACAGATTACAGACGATATCGGATTTCAGTAGCTGTCGGATGATCGGATGTAAACACGCACACACTCATTTACATATCAACAACCAGTGGAGGCTGGACTTCATTCCCTGACGGAACCGCTCCTTCAACTTCCCTGGCTAACTGACAGAACCTGCTTTGTGAAACGGACCGGACTCTGACCATCACTTGATAAGACCTCATAAACGGATGACTTCCTGAAGGGCGGCTAATTCAAGCCAATCTGTTGATCAAGCTAATCACACAGGAGGCCAGAAGACGGCGCTTCCCGTTAATGCATGTAAACTGCTCAGCGCTTAAAAAAATAATCAGGATATCATTCACCACGTCATCCGTGTGTCAAAAGTCGGAGTGTGCTTTAGAGCGAGGAAACCTGGCTGGGCTGGAAACTGCGAGCGTCACCGGAATAGTCCAAAGAGTCATCCGCACAGCTGGACGAGCAAAACGGTGGTGTGAAGGAGGGACTGGCTTCCAACTCGGGGCTAATGAACATGACCAGCAGGCTTACACCCTGAGCGCACTGATCGGAGTCATCGCGCAGCAACGCCCCAGTGAAGCGGATATGCTGCGTGGGAACGAATCCAGGGAAAAGAGATGCGTCCACTAAAGCATCATTCCACACGGCAGAGTTTAAAGCTTCTACACATAACGAGATACTACCGTCTATTACTAGTCGGCCAGGTATGTAGGAGGACCGACTGCACTGTAGAACAACTAGCTAACAGGTGACGTACGGTAGCCAACTTCGCCAACAATAAGCTAGAAATACTTAATTAAAGCCACCAATAATTAATTAATTAATTAATTATGCAGAAAAAGAGGAAAAAACAGAACGCACTGCACTGAACACGGGGCGACTGCAGAACGAGCGGCGCTATGACGCTCCCAGTGCGGTCAGGGTGTAGCTACGCCTGGCTTAGATCAGCTGAAACAGCAGCGCTGACTCTTAACCGGGTTCTCCTCTGCAGGTTCACTCTAGTGTCTTCACTGTAGCTAGGACTTCTGATGCAAATTCACCACCGGGGGAAAAAAAACCCAACTACCACCCACCCTTCCCCACAGAAACCCACCCCACCACCCCAGAAACCCACCCACCCTTCGAACAGTCTCACACAGATCTATAGAATTATGATTCAAAATATATACTATTGGATTCCAGTGTATTTTGTTCAGTTGTTCGAGCCTGAAAACGTTCTCCGCAGGTGAAGTATTTCCAGGGAAAGGTCTTTGCATGACAACCGCATGGACGTGGAGTCCTATACGTTGCATATGTTATATTTATTTTTCCAGTCATCTTCTTCAGTCAAGCCCGGATGGGGTTTGTTCCAGCTTTTTGGCCTTGTTCGTCTTCTCTCCGACCGGGATAAAGTCCAAGGCAGATTAAAAGAGTGGGAAGAACTACAAGATCACATGACAGGACGACAGAGAAAGAGAAAGAGAGAGAGAGAGACACAGAGAGAGAGAGATGAAAAGAAAGGCAAAAAAATAAAAATACCAAAAGTTATGAAAGAAAAATTTAGAGTACAGCCTGAATTTCTACAAGGCAGCAAAATGGACCGGAGGAGAGATGACTCTTAGCTCGCTAGGGAAGATTGCATTCCAGAGTCGATATGAGAGAGAGAGAGAGAGAGAGAGAGAGAGAGAGAGAGAGAGAGAGAGACAGAGACAGAGAGAGAGAGAGAAAGAGAGAGACAGACAGAGAGAGAGAGAGAGAGACAGAGAGAGAGAGAGAGAGAGAGAGAGAGAGAGAGAGACAGAGAGATAGAGAGAGAGAGAGAGACAGAGAGAAAGGGACAGAGAGAGAGAGACAGAGAGAGAGAGAGAGACAGACAGACAGAGAGATAGAGAGAGAGAGAGAGCGAGAGAGAGACAGAGAGAGAGAGAGAGAGAGAGAGCGAGAGAGAGACAGAGAGAGAGAGAGAGAGAGAGAGAGAATGTCATGTCCACACTTGATCATGCGCAGTAATGCCTATCGGTACACCAGGTGTGATATGGTGCTGGATTTGTAGTTGAGCTGGTGGTTGGGGATGAAGTTGTGGTGCAGGCTCTTGCGCGTGCACATGTCGCTGGCGTACAGGCTCATGCACGAGTCGCATGACACCTTTGAGCAATTTACGCAGGTGTGGGTGGCCCCCGGCTTGTTGCAGAAGCCGCAGCGGGACCCGCCGGAGCTGAGGCGCTCGCCTCCGGTGGGGCTGGGGGCGCTCAGGGTCAAGGGCTTGCTGGGGAACAGCTTGGTGCTGATCATAGGCTTGTCCAGCAGTGGGGAATGGGAGTGGGAATGGGGGAGAGGGTGTGGATGAGGGTGGGGATGAGGGTGGGTATGAGAGTGGGCGGAGCTGGTATAGACAGACAGCTTCTCCTTCACAGGCATGTAGCCGTCCAGAGGGCGGGAGGTTTTAGGGTAGTCCTGGAAACCGCAGCATGGCGTCGGCTCCACCGCATGGCAGGATGAACACAGGATCATGTCGCATCTCTGGCACGAGGACAGAGTGGAGCAGCCCATTCCGCAGCCCTGGCACTTCATCCCATGGCTTTTTATCGGCCAGCCGTCCCTCGCCTCGCGGCTCGGCGGCCTGGAGGGCGTCTGCCGGCCTCCTAGGCCGCGTTCAGTGTACAGATCAATTTCGTCCAGAGAAGACAGGTGGTAAGAGTAAGGCTCGGAAGGAGGAGACTGAATGGGAAAGAACTCGGCCACCGGACTGTGCGAAGGCGGGGCTGCGGCAGGATGAAGCGAAGTCCCGGGACGGATGATTTCATCCTTAAGGTCCTCCTCGGTGTCGACAAACAGCGGCTCCTTGCGCAGACTCAGCGATGCCTTAAGAATAGGCTTGCTGGCTTGGTGCCAGTGCCCCTGGCTATCCGTCACATCCACGGACTTGGACGGGCGGCCGCTCCGCCTCAAATGGATGCGCTCGATATCCGCAGGACGCACCGATAAGCGGGTCATGTCTCCAGTGAGGCTGTCCCGTCTCCGGAGGGCATCGGCACACCCTGCGGCATCTTCCCTGGTGTTCCTTCTCACCTCCACGGCCTCCAGCTCCGAGGCTGTGCCCCTGGACAAAGCCACCACCTCCCCTAGAAGACGGCACTCGGCCTGGGCCAGCAGAAGCTCAAAGGCCAGCTGTCGTAAGTGTGGAGAACCGCCAGGGTGCTCACGGACGACGTACTGCAGCTCCTGGTCTCGGGAGTAGCCCATGGAGCGAAGCAGGGAGCGCAGGTCCGAGTCGCAAATCGCAGACTGCAGCTGGTACACGTACGGCCCGGTGAAGGTCTGTGGGAGTCAGAGAGGATGTCAGCACTTTATACTGCACACACTCGCGCACACACTCGCGCACACACTCGCGCACACACTCGCGCACACACTCGCACTTTTTCTTCAGCCCTACGGAAAATTCACAGGTAAGCAGGATCTAGAATGACGGGTGCTATGAATCGATATTCATACAGACATGTAGAAAACACTTTCACACTCTGAGGAATATTAAAACCATGACACACGTCACATGACTACAGACCAGCCTGCATTATCTGCTGTAAGACATCAGCGTCTCGATTACTCCAAAACCCACAGATCCTTCCGAGACGGGCTAGGGGTTGGGAAGCCCAGAGCTTATACTGCAAACCATGACAACATAACTACCACTATCCAAACATCTTAATCATCCAGATAATAAAACTCTAAACCGAGTCTAAACAAGGAGGAGGCAAATCTGGGGCATTCCCACCATCATCATAATTCACCTCCTGGGTCCTGGAATTCCTGTTAATGCCAAACAGCCACTGGGATAATCCTTATTTAGTCAGTTAGCAGTTTCCATTCGTTTAAAAAAGATCTAGTTAGGGAAAACAGGCAGTGATCAGTGACTCGACCCATCTGGACGTGCACATGATGTCATTTCATACCCATGGAATTCTAATCAGTTCCCCTGTGCACCATAAAGACTTACATCTTCGGTTCAAATTCGGAAACTAAATGGCAAAAAAAAAAAAATCCTGTTTTGAATTATTTTTTTGACATCATAAAAAACCAGGGCCACCATCCACAGTCCACCCCACCCCCCGCCTCATATCGCCTTCCCGTGTTAGTGTTGATGGAAACTACCTGACGGAGCTAAATGTCGGGCTGTTTATTAGCTGGAATAACGTTAGCACGCTCCGCTAAAGCGTTTGGGTCATGGGAAGAGAAACTGGGGAGTGGTGGTGCTCTGACAAAAAACAGCAGGGGGCGCTCTCACAATATTCACAAGTCTCATCCAATATGACATCTAATCAATACACTCATCTTCAAACACAGCTGCACCCAGGAGGAGTCCATCTACATGGATGGAACTTGGTGTGAAGGTGTGACATGGTGAGACATGCTAATGATTCAAGTTTCACCCTCGGCCGCACACGTGAGGTAACCAAGGACGGGCCTTATCCTGACCGGCTATGTAAGGTCGTCCTGTTGCGCACGCGTTCCTTTCTGACTCGTGCTGTTGCACTGGTACCATGGTGAGGCTCCAGGAACGTAAGATGGTCTTATCTTCACACTGTGCGCCAAACCAGTCGTGCGGATACTACCACACCACACTGCTGGCGGCAGTAAATACGAAGGTGGCAAGAACCAGCGACACAAAGTATCCGAGAGACCTTCACAAACCACAGGGAGAGAGAACTGACAAATTCTCCGACGTGTGCAGACTGACCCAACATCCACCATCACAGACCTCCAGTGAGCAGTGGTGTCCTCCATGGGTCATCCTGTTAGTGCAGCACCATCGGCAGACGGCTGCACCACGCAGGACTACATGCACACAGACCGTTACCACGACTGTCCTTAACACCACGTCACCGTCACCAAAGACTGCAGTGGTGTCGTACCAGACTGTCATGGAGTGACTCAGAATGGCAGCGGGTCATCTTCAGTGACGAGTCCCGCTTTAGTCTTGGTGGAGACGCCCAACGAACCAAGATCAACGGTTTGTGGTCACACGTCCAGAAGGCCTGGTGTCCCTCCACCTCCACCCCTACCGCACCATCTGCAGGAACTGTGTGAGGATGTTCAAGCTGCATGGGATGGATTATCACAGGACACCATCAGGAACCTCTACAGCTCCATACCGAGACGTCTGGCGTGTTGGGTTAGCGAACACGGCGGCCCGACGCCATACTGAGAGACAGACTTCTGTATGTGTAGCTCAATAAATATTGATCATATCAGTCCAAATTTATCACCAGGTATTGATCCTGGTCACCTTTATCCTCCTTCCCAACACACCCGCACTCCCACACCTCCTCCTGGGGGCAGATAGTCTTTTAACGACGAGTGTATAACGATGTAAACAACACTGGGTTCATCCGACATGACGTTTAAAAATATGTCAACATTTTGTAAAATAATAATAATAATAATAACTGGTCGTGTAGAAAGAGATCAGAAGTTCTTTTAACCCAGTGAACCACACAAACAGTATGAGTGGAGATTGGATGGGCCCTGCATGATGTAGGATATGGTCCCTATACAGGTCTACCACACTCACACAAGTTCAGTATGAACACAGAACCGAATCAGGCTAGAACTTTTCACTCTCTAGAACCAGTACGGCACAGTGTGTGTGTGACGCATGCATAACTTAGCCCACCTTAATGCAACGGAACTCCTTCTTCCAGGGAAACAGCAGCAGGTTGGTGCACACCGTCTCCAGCGTGGCGAAGGCGGTCTCCAGCGTGCGCAGGTTGGCCCCCCTCAGAGCCCGAAGCGAATTCTCCACGATGTCGTAGAAGCGGATCATGCGAAATCGATGTCCGGGGTCAGGCTGATACGCCCCCAGCAGGGCTGTTGCTGTGGAGATAAGTGCCTCCTCGCTCGAGGTTCCTTGGCTCCCTCCTCCTCCACCTCCAATCTCACCACCGGCTCCATCCTCCAGTCGCTTTTCTAGGGACGCCGCATACCTCCGGAACAGGTCCTCTCGAAGCTTGGCATCCATTTGGTGGCAGTGGGCCGCTTTAGGCTACGACTGTCTCTTCGGTCATTCCCCCAGCCCGGGATCTTCCTCAGGCCATTTCATGAGCCCTCTGGCCACAAACAGCCGGGCGGACAAGGAGGACGGGTCAGTGCGACACAATCATCTTCCAAATATACAACTTGGCAGAAGAGGAGAGGAAAGGAGAGGAGATATCAAAGCTATGGCCTGGTTGGGAGCCACCTCCTGGTTTAATTTAGGAGGCTCTCTCCATGTCTCCTCCGGCGGCTATCTCCAGACGATGCCTCATTAGCCAAAACGCCCTGAAGGCGGCAGCTTACGAAGGGAAAGGGTGGGGAGAAGCTTCACCTTCTACTAGGTTCCCTCTCAGGGTCTGGCACCGGCGGCGAGTTCAAGGTCAGGCTTTGCAGGGGAGGCCCAACACGTTGGCAGCTGAAAAGAAAACCAAGAAAAATCCAATTGAATAACGAGCAAGGGCCCTGGGAAGTGACCGGGGGGCTGCAGCGTGGGCTCGGCTTCTGCCTGCAGACACCACACCAAGCTAATAGTGCAGAGTAGGCACACACAGAGCCAGCACGTACTACTGAGCATGCATCTGCCACCAGAAGATCCATCCCTTGCAGCGTCCACTGTATGCCAGGGTGCGATGGCACACGCCCACCCTCCATCCTGACTTCACTCAGCACGGAATAAAGGCGAGCATTGACCCCTGTCCTCAGCTTCTGTTCACCAGGCATTACTCAGAGTGCCATGCAGAGAGCGACACGGTCCGTATGCCACCCGATTCAGCCTCCGAAACCTCGGCCCTGCATACACGCCCTTTCCCTGCCTACAGCCCTCCTTATACGAATTTGCCCGTTCCACCTTAAATGGTCCTCGGCGCTAGAATTTGCCTGCTGCACCATTTAAGGTGGAACGGGCAAATTCGAACAAGAAGCTGGCAAATACGAATCCGGCTCAGCGCAGCATCTCATAACAACATGTCACATCCAACACAGCTCACACGACGCTAGGACAACCGGCCACTGCGCTAAAGTCCCCCGAACATCAGCCATCAACAACAGCCCCTCTGACCGGACCGAGATGCGCATCGCTGCTAAGCACCAATATCGCTTT
>JAMWET010002461.1:82500-85000 GCA_024036415.1 Prochilodus magdalenae
GGTCCTCGTTACTCCAGAGACCTCCCCCTGACTGTGACTGGTCCTCGTTACTCCAGAGACCTCCCCCTGACTGTGACTGGTCCTCGTTACTCCAGAGACCTCCCCCCGACTGTTATTGGTTCTCGTTAGTCCAGAGACCTCCCCCTGACTGTGACTGGTCCTCCTTAGTTTAGAGACCTCCCCCTGACTGTGACTGGTCCTCGTTACTCCAGAGACCTCCCCCTGGCTATGACTGGTCCTCGTTAGTCCAGAGACCTCCCCCTGACCGTGACTGGTCCTCGTTAGTCCAGAGACCTCCCCCCGACTGTGACTGGTCTTCCTTAGTTTAGAGACCTCCCCCTGACTGTTATTGGTTCTCGTTACTCCAGAGACCTCCCCCTGACTGTGACTGGTCCTTGTACGTTTTGAGACCTCCTCCTGAAAGTCATTAGTCCAAATCACCACCTTGTTCAGGTATTGGATCAGGTACTGGATCAGGTACTGGTATCGGCCTATCCCTGATCAGTACAGCCGTCACTGTGAGGCCCTTCACCATGGTGTTGGCCTACAGGTGTTCTGAGCACAGGTGCAGTGGGATGTTTTCAGATAATCCAGAGGAGTCTGATACCTCTCCTGTTTCTGGAGCAGAGATAGAGGAGGTGCCCATTGTCTGTGTCTCTCCGCAGGTGTGTCCTATCTGCGCCTCCATGCCCTGGGGAGACCCCAACTACAAAAGCTCAGACTTCTTTCAGCACCTCAGAATAAGACACACCTTCTCCTACGACACATTTGTGGTAAGTAAGCCAACACACCCCACACAGCCCGAGACCCAACACTGTTTTACTGCACGCAGGACCACAGAGCACTGACCTGCACTGAACCGACACGGTTCTAATGTGAATGAATATCAGCTCGGTTCTCACCAAAAGACAAGGAACCATACACTGTAGCTATTCCGTCGATTCATTTAAAAGGTTCTCTAATGTTCTAGATGTTCTAGAAGTTCTAGATGGTATGCGTGAAAAATGCTCAGATGCGGCTCTACACTGTGCCCATCTTCACCCTTTGATCTGGTTCTAGAATGAAACAAGCTGTTACTCTGTGTTGGTGAACTCATGAATAATTAGATGAGCTCTGCTCTGATTGGCTGGTTCAAAGAGAGAACCCGCCCCCGATGATCACACAGAAGCATTATGTAGAAACAGACTAAATAAAATTAGCCTCTGTGTAAATAAGCTCCGCCCTCGTAATATTTAGTTAGCTATGCTAGTTACTTGGAGCTAATGCTAGTAGCTAACGTTCCCTGTGCTAGCTACTGGCTCCATCTGGACACCAACACACAGTAGAGTAAAGTTGATCCTCACTATGGAGCTCTCAGTTTAAGATGATCTGCTCCAACCGCCACACACGGATACAATCACACAGCATGGCTGCTACTTACAGGCTGCTGTTGGGGTGGTGGTGCTAATAAAGGTGGAGCTGCTCCTCTCTTCAGTCTCTTCAGGGTCAGACGCTGAGCGGAGCTGCTCCATATGGTCCTGGAGTTTGGGAATCTGTCCGGAGTGGAATGGTATTTCTTGGTATTTGGGTTCTGTGTACTAGACTCGTCCTCTCGGCCCTCAGGCTGTTTGACATGTTGTCCCTGTTCTGGGTTCCGGGGTCCTCTGCATCAGTCCGTAGCTGTGACTGTGAAGATGTTTGATTTCCTGTCATTGGGAATTCTCGAGCTGCATCTTCCCGGCTGACGTTGTGACTCGCTCCTCATGCAGGAAGTCAGCATGACCGGATTGTCGGCAGCATTCCTGAGTAGGGTGGATGAATGGCACGTGCCTTTGCTTCCTGGTGCCGTTTGCAGCTGACAGTGCAGTAGCACCACCAGGCTCTGATCAATAGGCTACACTCCAGGTTAATGTAAGCGACGCGACGGACCAGGGTCACGTCAGGTCAAGCCTTAGGGTCCATCAGCTGCACCGAACTGACCAGGGAGCTCACTATCACTCACACTGCTGATGGACTGTACAACTACACACGGCTTTAAACAGACCAGGCTGTGCAGATTTACTGACCAGGGAGACACCACACGGAGCTCCCCCTGTGTATACGTCACATGATCATGGGTGGTGCCTTTGATCAACCAGCACACCTTCTACACATCACCACTCACTGTCCACAGCTCCACTGACCGTACAGGACACTCTGTAGGTGTACAGGTCCAGACTGTAGTCCATCTGTTTCTCTGTGTACTGTATTACCCTGTTCTTCAATGGTCAGGACCCCCACAGGACCCCCACAGGACCCCCACAGGACCACCACAGAGCAGGTAGTATGTGGGTGGTGGATTTACATTTCTGGCATTTAGCTGACACTCTTATCCAGAGCGACTTACAAGGTTAATCACATTACAGGGAGGCCAGTGTAGTGTTAGGAGTCTTGCCCAAGGACTCTTATTGGTGTAGCACAGCCTAGTCACCCAGACCGGGATTCGAACCCCAGTCTCCCACATGTGGTGGTGGCTATTTGG
>JAMWET010002461.1:90000-105099 GCA_024036415.1 Prochilodus magdalenae
TAATAATACTGAGCCTAATTATACTCATCTTATCTATACTTATTTTAATAATATTTAGCCTAATAATAGTCAGCCTAATTATACTCATCTATACCTATCTTAATAATATTTAGCCTAATAATAGTCAGCCTAATAATACTGAGCCTAATAATATGCATCTTAATAATACTTAATAACACTTAATAATACTGAGCCTAATAATACTCATCTTAATTATACTCAGCCTAATTATACTGAGCCTAATAATGCTGAGCCTGATTATACTCATCTATACTCAGCTTAACTATACTCATCTTAATAATACTCAGCTTAATTATACTCAGCTTAACTATACCGAGCCTTAATATACTAATTTAAACTATAATCATCTTAACTATACTCAGTTTAATAATACTCATCTTAATAATACTCAGCTTAATTATTCTAAGCCTAATAATACTGAGCCTAATTATACTCAGCTTATCTATACCTATCTTAATAATATTTAGCCTAATAATAGTCAGCCTAATAATACTGAGCCTAATAATATGCAGCTTAATAATACTTAATAACACTTAATAATACTGAGCCTAATAATACTCATCTTAATTATACTCAGCTTAATTATACCCAGCCTAATTATACTCAGCCTAATTATACTGAGCCTAATAATACTGAGCCTGATTATACTCATCTATACTCAGCTTAACTATACTCATCTTAATAATACTCAGCTTATACTCATCTTAACTATACCAAGCCATAATATACTAATTTAAACTATACTCATCTTAACTATACTCAGCTTAATAATACTCAGCTTAATTATACTGAGCCTAATAATACTGAGCCTAATTATACTCAGCTTATCTATACCTATCTTAATAATATTTAGCCTAATAATAGTCAGCCTAATAATACTGAGCCTAATAATATGCAGCTTAATAATACTTAATAACACTTAATAATACTGAGCCTAATAATACTCATCTTAACTATACTCAGTTTAAAAATACTCATCTTAATTATACTCAGCTTAATTATACCCAGCCTAATTATTCTCAGCCTAATTATATTAAGCCTAATAATACTGAGCCTGATTATACTCATCTAAACTCAGCTTAACTATGCTCATCTTAATAGTACTCAGCTTAATTATACTCAGCTTAACTATACCGAGCCTTAATATACTAATTTAAACTATACTCAGCTTAACTATACTCAGCTTAATAATACTCATCTTAATAATACTCAGCTTAATTATACTGAGCCTAATAATACTGAGCCTAATTATACTCAGCTTATCTATACTTATCTTAATAATATTTAGCCTAATAATAGTCAGCCTTATAATACTGAGCCTAATAATATGCAGCTTAATAATACTTAACAACACTTAATAATACTGAGCTTAATAATACTCAACTATACTCAGCTCAAAAATACTCATCTTAATTATACTCAGCTTAATTATACACAGCCTAATTATACTCAGCCTAATTATACTGAGCCTAATAATACTGAGCCTAATTATACTGAACCTAATTATATTGAGCCTAATAATTCTCAGCTTATCTATACTTATCTTAATAATATTTAGCCTAATAATACTCAGCCTAATAATACTGAGCCTTAATATACTCATCTAAACTATACTCATCTTAATTATACTCAGCCTAATTATACTCATCTTAACTATACTCATCTTAATAATACGCAGCCTAATAATACTCAGTCTAATTATACTCAACTTAACTATACTCAACTTAAATATACTTAACTTAATTATACTTTGCTTAATAATACTCATCTTAAGTCCTCTCCAGGCGTCGTCCTCTCCAGGTGTCGTCCTCTCCAGGCGTCGTCCCCCAGCCATCGTCCGCTCGTGAGCAGCCAGTGCGAACAAACACAGAAACATGCAGGTGGATCTGTCACCTTGACTTCTGATACCTGAACAAGAGCATGGTCACATGTTAGTACTGAACATCAGTAACACAGGTGATCAGTGAGACACCTGCTGCTCCGCACACTGAACAGGACTGTTCTGGTTCTCCCTTTCCTATATCAGGTGGGAATAATACCATCCCCTTTCTGAGTAGCTCCGCCCACAGCTTCAGAACTACCTTCATGTAGTAGTGTATCTGTCTTATCTCGCATGCGCCTGAGCCAGGGTTCTTCATGTCTAGAACACATATAGACACTTTATGTACTATCTAGAACCACCAGTGAACCTACACCTGTCTTCTGAAAAAAACTTTCAGCTCCACTCATTCAACCAAGGTGAAATAGTCCCCAACAGAAACTCAGTAACTCTCTCTCTCTCTCTCTCTCTCTCTCTCTCTCTCTCTCTCTTTACCTCCCTCTCTCTCTCTCTCTCTCCATCCCACTGTCCCTCTCCCTCCCTCCCTCTCTCCCTCTCTCCCTCTCTCTCTCTCTTTACCCATCTCTCTCCGTCTCTCTCTTTACCTCTCTCTCTCCCTCCCTCCGTACTGGACACTGAACGGGAGAGGCTTCACACCCGGAACACTCCTGACCCTCACAGGGCCCTTTCTGGGACAGAGCCGTGTGCAGTAAGCTGAGAGAGGCTGAGGGTTACTGTGAGGGATACTCGCGTCAGCCTGGATCACCTCAATGTCTTTGTGTTAGGGGCTTGTAGAGAAGACTCTCCTCTAAGCTCTCCTCTGCGCTCTTCCTATTTTCCTGAATGGCTGTGCGGCGGTCCTCTGTCTCGGTGTGAGTGTTTAGCTGGGTCCTCTGTATCAGTGTGAGTGTTTAGCTGGGTCCTCTGTATCAGTGTGAGTGTTTAGCTGGGTCCTCTGTCTCAGTGTGAGTGTTTAGCTGGGTCCTCTGTCTCGGTGTGAGTGTTTAGCTGGGTCCTCTGTATCAGTGTGAGTGTTTAGCTGGGTCCTCTGTCTCAGTGTGAGTGTTTAGCTGGGTCCTCTGTATCAGTGTGAGTGTTTAGCTTGGTCCTCTGTCTCAGTGTGAGTGTTTAGCTGGGTCCTCTGTATACAGTGTGAGTGTTTAGCTGGGTCCTCTGTCTCAGTGTGAGTGTTTAGCTGGGTCCTCTGTATACAGTGTGAGTGTTTAGCTGGGTCCTCTGTCTCGGTGTGAGTGTTTAGCTGGGTCCTCTGTATCAGTGTGAGTGTTTAGCTTGGTCCTCTGTCTCAGTGCGAGTGTTTAGCTGGGTCCTCTGTCTCGGTGTGAGTGTTTAGCTTGGTCCTCTGTATCATTGTGAGTGTTTAGCTTGGTCCTCTGTATACAGTGTGAGTGTTTAGCTTGGTCCTCTGTCTCAGTGTGAGTGTTTAGCTGGGTCCTCTGTCTCAGTGTGAGTGTTTAGCTGGGTCCTCTGTCTCAGTGTGAGTGTTTAGTTGGGTCCTCTGTCTCAGTGTGAGTGTTTAGCTGGGTCCTCTGTCTCAGTGTGAGTGTTTAGCTGGGTCCTCTGTCTCGGTGTGAGTGTTTAGCTGGGTCCTGTGTCTCAGTGTGAGTGTTTAGCTGGGTCTCGTGTCTCAGTGTGGAGTGTTTAGCTGAGTCCTCTGTCTCAGTGTGAGTGTGTTTAGCTGGGTCCTCTGTCTCAGTGTGAGTGTTTAGTTTGGGTCCCTCTGTATACAGTGTGAGTGTTTAGCTGGGTCCTCTGTCTCAGTGTGAGTGTTTAGCTGGGTCCTCTGTCTCGGTGTGAGTGTTTAGCTGGGTCCTCTGTCTCGGTGTGAGTGTTTAGCTGGGTCCTCTGTATACAGTGTGAGTGTTTAGCTGGGTCCTCTGTCTCGGTGTGAGTGTTTAGCTGGGTCCTCTGTATCAGTGTGAGTGTTTAGCTGGGTCCTCTGTCTCAGTGTGAGTGTTTAGCTTGGTCCTCTTTATCCTTTTTTTTGGGTCCTCTGTATACAGTGTGTGTGTTTAGCTGGGTCCTCTGTATACAGTGTGAGTGTTTAGCTGGGTCCTCTGTCTCAGTGTGAGTGTTTAGCTGGGTCCTCTGTCTCAGTGTGAGTGTTTAGCTTGGTCCTCTGTCTCAGTGTGAGTGTTTAGCTGGGTCCTCTGTCTCAGTGTGAGTGTTTAGCTGGGTCCTCTGGCTCAGTGTGTGTGGGTAGCGTGGTCCTGTGTAGCAGTGTGTGTGGTTAGCTGGGTCCTCTGTGCGAGTGTTTACAGTGTGAGTGTTTAGCTGGGTCCTCTGTATCAGTGTGAGTGGTTTAGCTGGGTCCCTACAGTGTAGGTTTTAGGATTGGTACAGTACAGTGTGAGTGTTTAGCTGGGTCCTCTGTATACCAGTGTGAGTGTTTAGCTGGGTCCTCTGTCTCAGTGTGAGTGTTTAGGCTTGGGTCCTCTGTCTCAGTGTGAGTGTTTACTTAGCTCGGGTCCTCTCTGTATCAGTTGTGAGTGTTTAGCGTCTCTTGGTCCTCAGTGTAGATGGGTCCCCAGTGTGAGTGTTTAGCTCGGTCCCTCTGTCTCAGTTGTGAGTGTTTAGCTGGGTCCTCTGTCTCTGTGTGAGTGTTTAGCTGGGTCCTCTGTATACAGTGTGAGTGTTTAGCTGGGTCCTCTTGTTCTCAGTGTGGTGTTTTACGCTCTCTGGGTCCTCTGTCTCAGTGTGTGTGTGTTTAGCTGGGTCCTCTGTCATCAGTGTGAGTGTTTAGCTGGGGGTCCTCTGTATCAGTGTGAGTGTTTAGTGGAGTCCTCTATCTCAGTGTGAGTGTTTTAGCTGGGTCCTACTGTCTCAGTGTGGAGTGTTTAGCTGGGTCCTCTGTATACGTGTGAGTGTTTAGCTGGGATCCTCTGTATACAGTGTGAGTGTTTAGCTGCTTGGTGCCTCTGTTATACAGTGTGAGTGTTTAGCTGGGTTCCTCTGTCTCAGTGTGAGTGTGTTAGCACGGTCACTCCTCTGTCTCAGTGGGTGAGTGTTTAAGCTTGGTCCTCTGTCTCGTCGGTGTGAGTGTTTTCGCTGGGTCCTCTGTCTCGTTGTGAGTGTTTAGCTGGGTCCTCTGTATACAGTGTGAGTGTTTAGCAGGGTCCTCTGTCTCAGTTTGAGTGTTTAGCTGGGTCCTCTGTCTCAGTGTGAGTGTTTAGCTGGGTCCTCTGTATACAGTGTGAGTGTTTAGCTTGGTCCTCTTTCATGTGAGTGGTGTAGATGGGTTTCCTTTGTCTCAGTGTGAGTGTTTAGCTGGGTCCTTTGTATACAGTGGTGAGTGTTTAGCTGGGGTCCTCTGTATACAGTGTGAGTGTTTAGCTTGGTCCTCTGTCTCAGTGTGAGTGTTTAGCTGGGTCCTCTGTCTCAGTGTGAGTGTTTAGCTTGGTCCTCTGTCTCAGTGTGAGTGTTTAGCTGGGTCCTCTGTCTCAGTGTGAGTGTTTAGCTGGGTCCTCTGTATCAGTGTGAGTGTTTAGCTGGGTCCTCTGTATACAGTGTGAGTGTTTAGCTGGGTCCTCTGTCTCAGTGTGAGTGTTTAGCACGGTCCTCTGTCTCAGTGTGAGTGTTTAGCTTGGTCCTCTGTCTCAGCGTGAGTGTTTAGCTGGGTCCTCTGTCTCGGTGTGAGTGTTTAGCTGGGTCCTCTGTATACAGTGTGAGTGTTTAGCAGGGTCCTCTGTCTCAGTTTGAGTGTTTAGCTGGGTCCTCTGTCTCAGTGTGAGTGTTTAGCTGGGTCCTCTGTCTCAGTGTGAGTGTTTAGCTGGGTCCTTTGTCTCAGTGTGAGTGTTTAGCTGGGTCCTCTGTATACAGTGTGAGTGTTTAGCTGGGTCCTCTGTATACAGTGTGAGTGTTTAGCTTGGTCCTCTGTCTCAGTGTGAGTGTTTAGCAGGGTCCTCTGTCTCAGTTTGAGTGTTTAGCTGGGTCCTCTGTATACAGTGTGAGTGTTTAGCTGGGTCCTCTGTATACAGTGTGAGTGTTTAGCTTGGTCCTCTGTCTCAGTGTGAGTGTTTAGCTGGGTCCTTTGTCTCAGTGTGAGTGTTTAGCTGGGTCCTCTGTATACAGTGTGAGTGTTTAGCTGGGTCCTCTGTATACAGTGTGAGTGTTTAGCTTGGTCCTCTGTCTCAGTGTGAGTGTTTAGCTTGGTCCTCTGTCTCAGTGTGAGTGTTTAGCTGGGTCCTCTGTCTCAGTGTGAGTGTTTAGCTGGGTCCTCTGTCTCAGTGTGAGTGTTTAGCTGGGTCCTCTGTCTCGGTGTGAGTGTTCAGCTGGGTCCTCTGTATACAGTGTGAGTGTTTAGCTGGGTCCTCTGTCTCAGTGTGAGTGTTTAGCTGGGTCCTCTGTCTCAGTGTGAGTGTTTAGCTGGGTCCTCTGTCTCAGTGTGAGTGTTTAGCTGGGTCCTCTGTATACAGTGTGAGTGTTTAGCTGGGTCCTCTGTCTCAGTGTGAGTGTTTAGCTGGGTCCTCTGTCTCGGTGTGAGTGTTTAGCTGGGTCCTCTGTCTCAGTGTGAGTGTTTAGCTGGGTCCTCTGTCTCAGTGTGAGTGTTTAGCTGGGTCCTCTGTCTCAATGTGAGTGTTTAGCACGGTCCTCTGTCTCAGTGTGAGTGTTTAGCTGGGTCCTCTGTATACAGTGTGAGTGTTTAGCAGGGTCCTCTGTCTCAGTTTGAGTGTTTAGCTGGGTCCTCTGTCTCAATGTGAGTGTTTAGCTGGGTCCTCTGTATACAGTGTGAGTGTTTAGCTGGGTCTTCTGTATACAGTGTGAGTGTTTAGCTGGGTCCTCTGTCTCAATGTGAGTGTTTAGCTGGGTCCTCTGTCTCAATGTGAGTGTTTAGCTGGGTCCTCTGTATACAGTGTGAGTGTTTAGCTTGGTCCTCTGTCTCAGTGTGAGTGTTTAGCTTGGTCCTCTGTCTCAGTGTGAGTGTTTAGCTGGGTCCTCTGTCTCAGTGTGAGTGTTTAGCTGGGTCCTCTGTCTCAGTGTGAGTGTTTAGCTGGGTCCTCTGTCTCAGTGTGAGTGTTTAGCTGGGTCCTCTGTATACAGTGTGAGTGTTTAGCTGGGTCCTCTGTCTCAGTGTGAGTGTTTAGCTGGGTCCTCTGTATACAGTGTGAGTGTTTAGCTGGGTCCTCTGTATACAGTGTGAGTGTTTAGCTGGGTCCTCTGTCTCAGTGTGAGTGTTTAGCTGGGTCCTCTGTCTCAGTGTGAGTGTTTAGCTTGGTCCTCTGTCTCAGTGTGAGTGTTTAGTTGGGTCCTCTGTATACAGTGTGAGTGTTTAGCTGGGTCCTCTGTATACAGTGTGAGTGTTTAGCTGGGTCCTCTGTCTCAGTGTGAGTGTTTAGCTGGGTCCTCTGTCTCAGTGTGAGTGTTTAGCTGGGTCCTCTGTCTCAGTGTGAGTGTTTAGCTGGGTCCTCTGTATACAGTGTGAGTGTTTAGCTGGGTCCTCTGTATACAGTGTGAGTGTTTAGCTGGGTCCTCTGTATACAGTGTGAGTGTTTAGCTGGGTCCTCTGTCTCAGTGTGAGTGTTTAGCTGGGTCCTCTGTATACAGTGTGAGTGTTTAGCTGGGTTAGGGCTGTTTGTGAACGGAATGTCTGATGAAACGCTCCTGACGTTCCCGTAGCTTCTGCCCGGCTTTATTTACTTTCTCCGCCGGGACGGGAGAGGCGGTCCTCTTTCCTTTCTCGTCTTCTGCTTCAGTAATTAGCTAAGCGGCGCTCGTCAGGCCTCGTGCCCTGGCACTCCTCCGCCCCTCCCGCTGTTGTGGTGTTGCCTTTTTTTGTTCTTCTGTTCTTCTTTCTTCTTTCCTGATCTAACGCTCCTGGCGGCTTGGAAAGGGAGCTGCTAACAAAACGCTGCAGCGCTCCCAGGCAGGAAGGAAGTGGTCCTCGCTCTGCCTCGTTCCCTTCCTCTCCTTTGCCGGCGACAGCAGCGGAGGGGGAGTGAACATACTGAATAAAAATTTCATAAAGTTCAGCGTGTCGTTTCTTTGATGAGCGAATTAGAAAGTCTGTAGAGTCTCGCGGCTGTGTAGAGGCAGTAATTACCGCTACACGTCCCTCCGGGAAGCCCGCGCTGCCGAGCAGAAGTGTGTCACGACTACACTCGCTTCTACTCTCCTCCTCTTCCTCTCGTTTTGTCTTTGCCATTCCTCCGCCACCCACGTCGTCTAAGGCAGAGGGGTCCGGCTGTGGTCCTGGGGGTCCTCAGTCTCCGTCTCCAATGTGAAGCACTGACCTACAGACCGTGTTCAGACAGCTTTTAGATTGTGCTCAGGCTGTATTCAGGCCGTGTTCAGACCGTGTTCAAGTCATGTTTAGAACATGTTCAGACTGTGTTCAGGTCATGCTCAGGCCATGTTCAGACTGTGTTCAGGTCATGTTCAGGCCATGTTCAGACTGTGTTCAGGTCATGTTCAGGGCGTGTTTAGACTGTTCAGGTCATGTTCAGACTGTGTTCAAGTCATGTTTAGAACATGTTCAGACTGTGTTCAGGTCATGCTCAGGGCGTGTTCAGGACATGTTCAGGCCATGTTCAGACTGTGTTCAGGACATGTTCAGGCCATGTTCAGACTGTGTTCAGGTCATGTTCAGACTGTGTTCAGGTCATGCTCAGGCCATGTTCAGACTGTGTTCAGGTCATGTTCAGGGCGTGTTCAGACTGTGTTCAGGTCATGCTCAGGCCATGTTCAGACTGTCTGGCCTAAGGTTTTTGCAAATCGGATCCAAACCGTTCAGTACCTGCTGGTCGGCATCAACACCCACCCATTACCCCTCTCATCCACCCGCGACCACCAAACTCTTTCAGAAGAGGTGTGTATATACTGACAGATCATGTGACACTTAGACTGCACTCAGGAAGGTGATTGGTTACACCGAAACTTTTTAGGGGGTGAATACATATGCACATGCCAATTTTCATTTTTTTTTATTTCTAATTTATATATATGTAGATTAATTATTTCTCGTCACCAGACTGTGTGACTGTATGCAGATCAGCGGGGTGAATACTTTTGCAAGGCACTGTACATCCATGACCGATTCAGTGATTGATCAAAATCTCTGGAATATCTGGAAGCCCGGAACTTCCCAAACCGTACAGGCTTCCTGAGTTCAGTTTCAGTGAGTGTGGGTCTCAGTCCAGTACTAGGAGACCCTAGAGAGAGAGGGGGGGGAGAGAGAGAGAGAGAGGGAGAGAGAGAGAGAGAGAGAGAGAGAGAGAGAGAGAGAGAGAGAGAGAGAAAGGGAGAGAGAGAGAGAGAGAGAGAGAGAGAGAGAGAGGGAGAGAGAGAGAGAGAGAGAGAGAGAGAGAGAGAGAGAGAGAGAGGGAGTCCGCCCCTCCTGCTCCGGCTAGTTCACTTTGGTTTAGTCCACATATGGACACAATCACTCTGTGTGTATAGGCAGTGACGTATAAACAGGGGACACCGTGACCTGTCCACCAATCAGAGACTGTGTTCCTGACCTGTCCACCAATCAGAGACTGTGTTCCTGACCTGTCCACCAATCAGAGACTGTGTTCCTGACCTGTCCACCAATCAGAGACTGTGTTCCTGACCTGTCCACCAATCAGAGCCTGTGTTCCTGACCTGTCCACCAATCAGAGACTGTGTTCCTGACCTGTCCACCAATCAGAGACTGTGTTCCTGACCTGTCCACCAATCAGAGGCTGTATTCCTAACTTGTCGACCAATCAGTGGGCCTCAGGGCAGTAATGTAGCTGAGTGTGTTATGGTAGCTTATAGCCAAGAAGTGATCATCATCTCACTCCCTTCTCAGGTCATGTGGAGATCATGAGGAGATCATGTGGAGATCATGAGGAGATCATGTGGAGATCATGAGGAGATCATGAGGAGATCATGTGGAGATCATGAGAAGGTCATGTGGAGATCATGTGGAGATCATGAGGAGATCATGTGGAGATCATGAGAAGGTCATGTGGAGATCATGTGGAGATCATGAGGAGATCATGTGGAGATCATGAGGAGATCATGAGGAGATCATGGGGAGATCATGAGGAGATCATGTGGAGATCATGAGGAGATCATGAGAAGGTCATGTGGAGATCATGAGGAGATCATGAGGAGATCATGTGGAGATCATGAGGAGATCATGAGGAGATCATGTGGAGATCATGAGGAGATCATGTGGAGATCATGTGGAGATCATGAGGAGATCATGTGGAGATCATGTGGAGATCATGTGGAGATCATGAGGAGATCATGAGGAGATCATGAAGAGATCATGTGAAGATCATGAGGAGATCATGAGGAGATCATGTGGAGATCATGAGGAGATCATGTGGAGATCATGTGGAGATCATGTGGAGATCATGAGGAGATCATGTGGAGATCATGAGGAGATCATGTGGAGATCATGTGGAGATCATGAGGAGATCATGTGGAGATCATGAGGAGATCATGAGGAGATCATGTGGAGATCATGAAGAGATTATGTGGAGCTGCAGTAGGACTGTCCAACGTGTCTCCTCTGATTGGACGTGTTTGGGGTAACGCTAAAACGGAATATTCCGATTTTCCACCAAACTACTCCTGGAAGTCCGGCTGATCCGGCTCTCCGCCGCAGCCGTGTGCAGGTTATGTTGTTTGTTTGGATGGAAGGCTTGCGGTGCTGAGCTGTTTACGCTCGTATCCTCGGAGCCCTCGCCGTGCCAGGTTTTGCTGAGCTAGGTGTATGTATGTTTGGGCCGTAGCGCGGGGAGTTTGTTCACCACCAAATTCCTCAACGTCAGGAGAAAAGCGAAGCCGAACCGGCGCTCCTGCCGCACGGCAGGTTAATGCGCTCAAATGTTTGAACAGCCAGAGCCGGCGGGCTTCCCGCACTTCAAGCCCCGATGTGTGCTGTCTCATCTTCCGCTCCTCACCTCCCCGTATCCGACCCCCTCCTAGCTCGCTCGCCCGAGAGCGGGAAACGGGCTTATCTTTGATTTATAACGCCTCGAACCAGCCTGGCTCCTGCGACTCGCCCAGCTCTAAGTGCTCCTGCTCGTTATCCAACTGTGGCCTCACTCAGAGAGAGAGACAGGGAGAGGCAGGGAGAGGGAGGGAGAGAGAGGCAGGGAGAGACAGAGAGAGACAGGGAGAGGCAGGCAGGGAGAGACAGGCAGGGAGAGACAGGGAGAGACAGGGAGAGACAGAGAGAGACAGGAAGAGACAGGGAGAGACAGGGAGAGACAGAGAGAGACAGGGGGAGGCAGGGAGAGACAGGCAGGGAGAGACAGGGAGAGACAGGGAGAGGCAGGGAGAGGCAGGGAGAGACAGGGGGAGGCAGGGAGAGACAGGGAGAGACAGGGAGAGACAGGGAGAGAGAGGAAGGGAGAGACAGGGAGAGACAGAGAGAGACAGAGAGAGACAGGGAGAGGCAGGGAGAGGCAGGGAGAGGCAGGGAGAGAGAGGCAGGGAGAGACAGGGAGAGGGAGGCAGGGAGAGACAGGGAGAGACAGGGAGAGGGAGGCAGGGAGAGGCAGGGAGAGACAGAGAGAGACAGGGAGAGACAGAGAGAGACAGGAAGAGACAGGGAGAGACAGGGAGAGACAGAGAGAGACAGGGGGAGGCAGGGAGAGACAGGGAGAGGGAGGCAGGGAGAGACAGGGAGAGACAGGGAGAGACAGGGAGAGAGAGGCAGGGAGAGACAGGGAGAGGGAGGGAGAGAGAGGCAGGGAGAGACAGGGAGAGGGAGGCAGGGAGAGACAGGGAGAGACAGGGAGAGGGAGGCAGGGAGAGGCAGGGAGAGACAGAGAGAGACAGGGAGAGACAGAGAGAGACAGGGGGAGGCAGGGAGAGACAGGGAGAGCCAGGGAGAGACAGGGAGAGGGAGGGAGAGACAGGGAGAGGGAGGCAGGGAGAGACAGGGAGAGACAGGGAGAGGGAGGGAGAGACAGGGAGAGAGAGGCAGGGAGAGAGAGGCAGGGAGAGGCAGGGAGAGGGAGGGAGAGACAGGGAGAGGGAGGGAGAGACAGGAAGAGAGAGGCAGGGAGAGAGAGGCAGGGAGAGAGAGGCAGGGAGAGAGAGGCAGGGAGAGACAGGGAGAGGGAGAGAGAGACAGGGAGAGAGAGGCAGGGAGAGACAGGGAGAGGCAGGGAGAGGGAGAGAGAGACAGGGAGAGATAGGGAGAGACCCTAGAACGGTCTGGGACTGTCCAGTAGTCTACAGAACCAACATGGTGGACTATGTGGAGGATCCAGCGTTCCAGGCTGGGATGGGAAGGCGGAGGATCCGGACTGTCAGAGGTACATGGTTGATCTTTAAAGGATGCATTAATACCCCTTTAAAGGAAAACCCAGTCTGTCACTTTCACTCCTCCCTCGCATGTTTTAATTCTCACATGTATATTAGATACAGTACTGACAGATTGCAGTACAGTACACGAAGGACACAAATGTTTTGCCACACCACTGAAGGCGAACCCCTCTGTCACACTAATGTCTCACCTAGCGGAGAGTTTCTCACGAAGACTGAGGTGGGTCTAGGAGTCTTGGCCACGACAGGAAGGTGGACGCGTCAGACCACAGTACACACAGTACACGGTGAAATCCAGGTTAGCTCCACTGACCCTCAGTCCTTGATGGGTTCAGGTGAGCTGGGACGACAGGAAATGTCGGGGGCGTCAGACAACAGAGTCAGCAGTGAAGTGTTCCTGGACAGTGTTGATGTGTGACGGTGTTCACTGATAACGGAGTGTCGCAGGTGTAGTGACCAAATATGAAATCCAATCAGACGCTGTTTCAGCTGGTACACGCTTTCATGTTGTACGCACTGTGTTTGGCTGTGAGTCATACCTGTGTCCAAAGGTAGTGGGAGAAGGGCAGGCAGGCAGGCAAAGGAGAAGGTAGACAGGCAGGCAGGCAGGCAGGTAGACAGGCAGGCAGGCAGGCAGGCAGGCAAAGGAGAAGGTAGGCAGGCAGGCAGGTAGACAGACAGGCAGGCAGGCAGGTAGGCAGGCAGGCAGGTAGACAGGCAGGCAGGCAGGCAGGCAGGCAGGCAGGTAGGCAGGTAGGCAGGCAGGCAGGCAGGCAGGCAGGCAGGCAGGCAGGTAGGCAGGTAGGCAGGTAGGCAGGCAGGTAGGTAGGCAGGCAGGCAGGATTAAGCAAATGGCTTAAAGTTTCAAAGTAACCAAAAGTGTGGGTTTCTAAAGTTTCTAAAATTCCAAATGTTCAAAGTTTCCAAAAAAGACAAACAAAGGTGGATTAGGGGATTAAGGATTAGGGATTAAGGATTAGGGATTAAGGATTAGGGCTTAAGTGTAAGTGTAAGTATAAGTGGTAAAACTGTTTGTTCCCAGCATCATCCATGTCCAAGCAATGAGGCCACATGTGCCTAAGGCAGACGCCATCTTAACCGGTGGTGTATCATGTGACAATGTGGCAAGTGTCAAAATAAGAGTCTTAAGTGACAGGCCATAGAACCTACATCAAACAAAGCAAAAAAAAAAAAAAATATATATATATATATAGAAATATAGAAATATCTAAATATGTCTCCTACTGCAGTAGCCTATTCCTAAACCAGCTGTCTGAGGGGTCCCGCTTCTCCGGACCTGCTGGTGAAATGCTGAACCACAGGGGGTGACACACCTGGAGGTCTTTGACTGAGGAACGTTGTTCTGAGGTGCTGGAGTTTTTAGCTGATCCATTCTTGGCCCTGAATCCTTCACAACGGTCAGTCTTAAATCCTGCTGTCCCTGCAGGGTCCTGCCGGTATCTCCTCGGCTCTGATACTCGTACTCCGTCTTGTCTATAGTGCTCCTTTCATTCCGGAGGAACACTAGCAGGAGCCTTGCATGGTGGCCCTTCAGAACTTCAGGGTCTCCTCAAACATGGGACAACGCTGGGGTTCTCCAGAGCTGATTATTCATCCTCCAAGTGAAAATGAATATGGAAGACAGGGATAAAGAGCAGAGGGAGCTGCTAATAATCTCCTCCTCTTTATTTATTTATTTATTTATTTATTTATTTATTTGGGACTCCTCTGACGGGTGAAGGCGGCCGTGTTCTGCGTGTGAAGGACCGGAGTATCCCACAAGTGAGGCATAAGGAAGGACGGTCGCTCTGGAATAACGTGCCTAACGTGGGGGGCTCTGAGCTACACCGTCTCTGCCCCCCCCTCCCTCTTTCCTCCTCCTCCCCCGCTCTTCCCTGTAGAATAAGTAAGAGGGGAGTGTGTGAAAGTGTGCCGGCGAGGCAGCGAGGCCCTGGGCTGTTATTCCCCATTAAATTTTCCATTTGAAATCAAGGCTCACTGGGATAGAGGCTCAGAAGGTGCAGGAGGGGGCGGAGCCTGAGCTGCAGGGACAGGAGTGTCCAACAGGGGGGGCCATTTCACTTCCAAAAGAGGCCCTGATGACAGGTTTCTTTAAAGGACTCCTGACCTCCTTTCTCTACCTGTATCAGTGCATACAGGCACACACAGGTGCATACAGATACATACAGGTACATACAGGTACATACAGGTACATACAGGTGCATACAGATACATACAGGTACATACAGGTGCATACAGATACATACAGATACATACAGGTACATACAGATACATACAGGTACATACAGGTACATACAGGTACATACAGATACATACAGGTACATACAGGTACATACAGGTACATACAGATACATACAGATACATACAGGTACATACAGGTACATACAGATACATACAGGTACATACAGGTACATACAGGTACATACAGGTACATACAGGTACATACAGGTACATACAGATACATACAGGTACATACAGGTACATACAGGTACATACAAGTACATACAGATACATACAGGTACATACAGGTACATACAAGTACATACAGGTACATACAAGTACAAACAGGTACATACAGGTACATACAGGTACATACAGGTACATACAGGTACATACAAGTACATACAGGTACACACAGGCACACACAGGTGCATACAGGTACATACAGATACATACAGATACATACAGGTACATACAGGTACATACAGGTACATACAAGTACAAACAGGCACATACAGGTACACACAGGTGCATACAGGTACACACAAGTACACACAGGTACATACAGGTGCATACAGGTACATACAAGTACATACAGGTACATATAATAAACAGGTACAAACCGGTTACATACGGCACACACAACAGGTGCCTACGGGGTACAAAAAGAAACATACAAGGTACATTACAGTACACACAGGTACATACAGGTGCATACAGGTACAATACAGATACAATACAGATACATA
>JAMWET010002462.1:0-37485 GCA_024036415.1 Prochilodus magdalenae
CCTAGATCACTGGATCACTTCATGTAGCTTTCCAATGCACTGTGCTTGCGCTGATGTTGCATCCTGAGGCTGTTCGGTGCTCTGTAGTGAGTGCTGCAACAGAGGACAGGCAATTGTATGCGTATTGTTGTATGGAGTTTGTATAGATGTGTGATGGTTAGGCTAAAAACCCAACTCAGTAATTAGGTGTCCATATACTTTTGGGCAGTGGTGGACAGTAAGGAAGTACAGGGGTTGGACAATGAAACTGAAACACCTGTCATTTTAGTGTGGGAGGTCTCATGGCTAAATTGGACCAGCCTGGTGGCCAATCTTCATTAACTGCACATTGCACCAGTAAGAGCAGAGTGTGAAGGTTCAGTTAGCAGGTAAGAGCACAGTTCTGCTCAAAATACTGCAATGCACACAACATTATGGGTGACATACCAGAGTTCAAAAGAGGACACACTGTTGGTGCACGTCTTGCTGGTGCATCTGTGACCAAGACAGCAAGTCTTTGTGATGTATCAAGAGCCACGGTATCCAGGGTAATGTCAGCATACCACCAAGAAGGACGAACCTCCACCAGCATTACATAGTGACCTGGCCACTATCCTGCAAGAAGAATGGCTTAATCCCTCTGACCACTGTGCAGGACTTGTATATGTCATTCCCAAGACCAACTGACGCTGTACTGGCCGCAGAAGGAGGCCCTACACCATACTAATAAATGATTGTGGTCTAAAACCAGGTGTTCCAGTTTCATTGTCCAACCCCTGTACATATAATTGGCTACTGTACCTAAGTAGCTTTTTCATGTATCTGTACTGAAGTATTTACATTTTGGATGACCTTTAATTTTAACTCCAGCACATTTCAAACTCAAATGTCTTTCAGCTACATCCTTTCAGCTTATGTGCACATAAAACATAACATGTCAAAACAAAACGAGCTCATTCATGGATTCTTAGTATCCATGGAAATGTCCATTTCAGGCCTGGACTACATCAAGGACCACCTGGAGGAAGACAGGTAAAGCAGGATGGGGTAAATGCAAACACTGACTGATAATCACACATCAAAGGATCAGTGAACAGATCAAACACATGGTTCCTGACTTTGAGGGTAAATAGACCACAATATAGAAACATGTACACATGCAGTTGTGAGTGGCGAGTGTCTTTTTCTACATTCATACAAACACTATATTCTTTTATAGTAAATTAGTTTTGGCTAGTTTATGTTTATTAACAGGCCTACAGATACAGTACAGTAAAGGAAAATTCATTTTTATACAACTTAAAATAAATCTTACACTGAAACTTGGCTTGTTTTATAGTTCTAGCTAAAGGAACCTGTTCTCCTTGAGGGTTCTGTGGTTATGATCATTGGAATAGACATCAGTGTCAGATTAATGAATGAGCTTCTATTAAAGACTGGTGGACTGAGAGACACTAGTGTCTCTTCATCTACACTGAGCTGATGAAGAGTCCTGTTCCAGAAATGATAACAGGACATTAGAACCGTAATAAACCATGCTCCTGTTACTCTCCATACTTCAGTACATCTGAAGGTACATAAATTAGTACTGTTACTCCAGTGGAGGACTAAAGGGAGGAGCTTCTACTTTTACTGGAGGAATATTTTACCCTACTATAAGTCCAGTACATGGTTTATGTACTTTGTCCACCACTGTTTTTGGCCACATAGTGTACCTCTCTGACAGATGATGTGTTATAGACCAAAAATCCCAAAACCATAAAGGGTCACAACACAATGGCATCGCAGGCATCAACCAACACATACGTAATCATTTTGTGCAATAGCTTTCCTGAGATATGTGGCATTAAACTCCCCAGGCATCTGGTCAACCACTCTAAACAATTCCAAATGATCTCTAAAATGGGGCACTTCACCTCAGACCACTCTGCATGATATTAAATATGAAATGAATGAAAACGCCATAGTGGAATTCCCATTTAGCCCTCATTGTTTCTCTGGAGAAGAAGAGAAGTGCTGGAAAATTGCGGTTGATCTTTATGTAGTTCAAAGCGACTTCAAGTAAGTTACTCATTGGGATGGTGGTAAGAGTCTGGGTTTTTCATCTGAGCGCTTTTTCGCTCCTTACATGTGCTGTTTGTCAGAGCCCAATTTTAGCCCTGCAGATGGTCCCTCTGTAAAAGTCTCATTTAAACACGTGAAGAGGAAATGGAGCTCAGTCCTACGAACTGCAGCATGTGCCTAGCAGATGCCTGCTCCCTCAAAGATGATGAAACAGTATTTGCAAAGTGTGGTCATGCAGGGAGAGCAAAAAAATAAAGCAGGAAGACAGAAGTTTCAGGCTTCTCTTCTGAGCACTGTGAAGGATATTTACCTTGTCCATGTGCCAGTTCAAACCTCCTACCCACCTACCCCCAACAGTGAACGCATTCAGATCTTCTTTGGGTTCCACGTTTCGTCTTCCCTGACAAAACAATGACTCTTTATTCTTCCCTACAGGTCCCCTCGCTACTAGGGTCCCATGTCTCCTGCAGCCGCTCTGCTATGCTAAGCAGAATCCTTTATATTTGTTCTTGCTGTTTACAGTATAAGCAGTGGATAAGCCACCAGGGGTCTCCACCAGTGTGTAGCCTTTTTTATTGTGTCTGTTTTTTTAAGTGTGAGGCAGCTTTCAACTCACTTACTCATTCACTCACTCACTCACTTACTCGTTCTCCACAAGGGGGCGCACTCAAGTAAACTTTGGTGCATCGTATGAACAGTGTTTCGAATCAGTGACACCGTCTTAACCCATAAGGGTTGTGTGAAGTCAAGTCAAGCCAACTTGGAAACAAAGCAGGTTTGCAGAGAATCAATGGGGGTCTAAGCCCCCAATAAGCAAACCAGAGGCCACAGTGGCAAGGAAAAACTCCCATAGAGGAGGAAACCTTGATAGGAGCCAAGCCTCACTTCAGGTTGACCCCGGATAGTAGCAAAAATGAATAATTATAAGCAATACTGAGTAAGAAGTGTTAGTCACTGTTAGATGGAGGACGATAATGATAGTCTATTAGAAACAATAGGAGAAAAGTTGAGTGTTTTTGAGACGAAGGACAAAACGTCTGTGATTAAATGATTGACGGATGGGTGTGCGAGATGCAGGTGAAACCCCCCTCACAGGCAAGGCAAGGAGGAGCTTTATGGTAGGCAAACCGGTCGGCAGGCAGGAAGTGGCTCCCAGCTGAAGAAGGTGAAGCAACGGCATCAGATCGCACAGGATGGGCAGTAGCCCCGCAGCAGACCACAGTAGTGGGTAGTAGCTCAGCTCCAGTAACGAGAACAGACAGAACAATCAGTTCTCACAGCTGGAAACTAATTGTCTGCTTATACTGAACATATCTGAGGCGGTAAACAGTCTGATATCATGTCGCACTGATTCCGCAAAATACAGATCATACTTTTTAGAATGTGTAGAATCAGCAATAAGTACGGTCGCTCAGTTGCAAGTTAGCTAGTCTGAGCTCCATAGTAGTTAAATCCTGCTGTCGTGCCTGAACCTTGTCTAAATGATCATCTGTCCTCCGTACCAAATGCTTACTGTCAACATTCAATCAATCAATCTTTATTTATATAGCACTTTTTACAACCAACATTGTCTCAAAGCAGCTTCACAAAAAATCAATTTATTATAAAAAAGAAAAGAACCACAAGGTTAATGTACAGACATGTTAAGGGGGGGTGGGGTTGGGGGGGGGTGAAAAAACCGTGTCCAAGCCCCCCTTGAGCAAGCCAGGGGCAACAGTGGTGAGGAAAAACTCCCTTGGGTAAGGAAGAAACCTCGAGAGGGACCCGGCTCAAGGGCGGAACCCAACCTCCTCAGGTCAACCCGGATGAGACGAGAAAGGCAGACAGAATTAACATAGAGGAACATCTAATAGATCCAGTCTGATTAGATCCAGTCTGATTAGTCCAGGAGGGAGTAACTGCAAGTTGGAGCCGACCATAATAAGCATGGCCAGACGCTGGTCAGTGTAAGGTTGTGGTCATGCCGGGTGATGAAACAGGACAGAAGACACACAGTGGCGCTGATGCTCAGGTGCCACTCTGGGGGTTCTGATGTGATCACGTCAGTCCAGTGCTTAACAAAGAAGAGGAAAGAAAGAGAGAAAGAAGGATAGAGATAGAGAAAGTAAGAGAGAAAGAGATGGAGACAGACACTGATTAGGAGGATTAAGGATTAAGAGGTAGATACTGTAACTTGTTGAACTGAGTGTGTGCAGTCCTGAGAGTCCTGTAGAGGATTCCTCAGCGCTGGTAGCCCCTCAGTATGATCCGTCAGGAATGATCCGCTCACCAGGTATTTACATTACTGAGTAAAACAGTCAAGGATGCAAAGGAAGGGAAAGACACAGCCGTGTGTGGGTGGGAGTACAACAGTTCTTAATTGGCCTTGCCATCTATGGGTGGGTAAGATGCACCCCCCATGAGCCCCAAAACAGCAATGCCAGCCAATTTGACGACTGCTGGGTAATGACATAGCATAACATACACTTATCAATTATCATTTACTTATCTTATTTATGTGTATTAACTGCTTATTAATGATTTTAGGGTTTTATAAGCTAGTTAATAACCATTAATACACAACAATACATTACATCAACCTCAGTGTTTACGAAAATCTGATTTTCTACTGATCGAATTACATGAAGGATTGTTGCATAGAAAACACAACGACTGAGGTGGGTGGAGGGCCCCAGTAGGATGTTGCTTAGGGGCCCCAAATGTTCAGAAATGGTCCTGTTTGCTGGTCTCGTGCATTCACGTTCCTGTTTTCTGCCTGGGCTCTGCGGTTAAGGCTGAGTGAGAGGAAGTGGGTATGGCTGCTGAGCTCCAGCTTCATGTTGATGTTGTGGTGGACTTACTTTAGCAGCGTCGGAGAGAGGAGCGGGGAGAAGATGTTTTGACTCAGTAACAAAATTCCAGACTTTTCCGCAACCGTGACACATCAGAGTGTAAGTCCCCCATCTGCACAACCACAAGCCGATCAACAAAACTCCAG
The DNA here is from genome assembly GCA_024036415.1 of Prochilodus magdalenae. Taxonomy (NCBI): domain Eukaryota; kingdom Metazoa; phylum Chordata; class Actinopteri; order Characiformes; family Prochilodontidae; genus Prochilodus; species Prochilodus magdalenae. The sequence continues at coordinate 5,021 of JAMWET010002462.1, forward strand.
AGGTTAGCGTGGACAGGAGGTTTCCTCTCTTCCAGTCAGCTCTGGCGCATTACCCTTTACAGTGGTCCTGTTGGTTTGCCGGGTTGAGCTTAATCACCATCGCACTGGATTTAGTTTATCAAATCAATGGTGGGACGTTGGTCTGCTGGGTTTGAGTACAATGTCCCAACACACCGTAACAATGCTCAGGAGCCATAACAAGCTTTTGGGAGAGTCTAGTCTTGGGCTCAGATGCTCCTACAGGAACATCATAAGGGAGTAGACCATTCACAATGACTAGAAAAGCTCAACATGGCTTCTGTTTACAGGGAAAGTAAACAGGATAAAAGGATAAAGGATGAAATGAGCCATTCTGCTCGCTTGTAAAGCCGTGAGCAGGAACCATCCCCCCCCAAACATGTCTCTCCTGATGAACAGATCTTGTGTGAGTGGAAATAACTGCCCAGTGGTGTTGGCCACCCATTTTTTTTATCTCTCTCCACTCGTTTTAAGATGGCCACAAATTAGCCACAACTTTCACCAGACTCTGGATTATTATTCTGTTTGCAAACCTGGGAACTTTTCCCATTCGAAACTTCCTACTTCCCATCTTGGTGCATTTATGCAACCTCAGCGGTTTTAAAACTGTAGTTTGCTGCAGCTTGGTCAAAAGACTTAACCGTTCTAGCCTTTAGGGCTGCAAATATCACCTGGCATGTGGAGGGGCAGCTATGCCATCAGATCTGGTATCTGAGAGCTTCTTTTTACCAACAGCCACCCTGCAAACTCCAAAATGCTCGTTCATAATTTAATAATCATAATAATAAATAAAAAGAGTGGAAGGGACATCCCCGTGCTGCGCTCCCTTCATTGGCTTCCTGTTGTTGCCCGCATCAGATTTAGAACTCTGATGCTGGCCTACAAAGCCAAGAATGGACCAGCGCCTCCCTACCTTATGGCATTGGTGAAGAGTCGAGCTGTACCTCGAGCCCTTCGTGCTTCAAGTACAGCTCGTCTCGAACCACCATCCCTGAGGACACATGGAAGACAAGCGTCCAGACTCTTCTCTGTCCTGGCTCCCAGATGGTGGAATGAACTCCCACTGGGCGTCAGAACAGCGGAGTCTCTCGCGGTCTTCAAACGCAGACTGAAGACCCATCTCTTCGTATATGCACGTAGGTGAGTGAGCTCCAGCTGACGTGTAAATTGTGTGTATCGTGTGGCAATTTAATGACCTTTTTGTATTGCACTTATAATGACCTTTCTCTAGGTACCAGCACTGGCCCCCTGTTCGGGCAGTGTCTGAGCTCGTGGTGAGTTTTAGCTAAACTTACATTTACATTTACGGTATTTAGCTGACGCTCTTATCCAGAGCGACTTACAAGGTTGACCATATTACAGGTAGGCCAATGTAGTTAGGAGTCTTGCCCAAGGACTCTTATTGGTGTAGCACAGCGTAGTCACTCAGCCTGGGATTCGAACCCCAGTCTCCCACGTGTGGCGGTGGCTACTTGGCGATAGTGGTGTTATCCGCTGAGCTACACCAAACACCAAAAACTTCCTCTACTAGCTGGAATATTATCCAACAGAACACTAAGCACAGTTGTAAATGTACTGAATGAGGCCCAGTGTTGTCCCAGAATGCACATCAATAGAAATGTGAAAATGCACTACACTTACACTATTTCTTGTTCTTACTTTGCACTATTAGCGCCACCAAGTGACAATGAAGAACAGGAAAGCTTCAGCAATTTGAGTTGACCCTTCAAGTAAAGGTTTTCTACTTGGAAGTCAAACTCTGTAATTTCAGACTGGTCATGTACAGGCCGTCCTCAGCACTTTTCATAGACACATCAAGCTAAATGCTAGCTCTGCACATGGTGAGCCTTTCACGGAAGGATAGAGTCCCTGGACTGAAGAAAGTTAAATGCACCCCGTCAGTTCTTTATTTGATGTTAGCAATGCAGCATTACCCTTCTCATTTCATTATGATCTGTGGTTGGTCTTATTGCATGTCAGTAAAACGGACCACCCCTTTTGCTCAAAGAAGGCCGTGTTGGGGCAGAGAGAGCTACAAATCCATACCAAACCTGGCCAAATGTCTGGTTTGCAAGACCAGAACGTCATGTTCCTTGTTTCAGCAAATTCCCGTGGACTCCATTTCCCATAATGCATCCACAAGGGTTTGAAACAACCCTCCAATCAGAGCCAGTCTCAGTCCTGAATTCTAATTATTCACACCTGTGGTCCTCATTATATAAGCCAGTCTGTTTGTCTCCATGTGAAGTATTCCCATTATTCTCCCTGGTGCAATGCTCAGTATGCCTTCCTGTTATGTCCCGTTGATTGTTTCCGGTTTTTGTTTTTCGGCTCCTGTTTTTGGGGTAACTAACCTTCTGGTCTTTTACTCCAGCCTGCACCTTGACCGCTTCTTGTGAATTGTCCTGCCCTGTTTGTTTTTGCTTCTTTGTTGCTGACTTGGACTGATTAAACAACTTCACTTCTGGATAAACCTTCAGATTGCTTTTTGGATCTGCCAGCATCTGTCCTTATTGAGCAGCATCACAAAGAAAGACTGCTGCTGCTGCTGCTGTAAAAAAAAGCTCACTTTAGACATAAAAAAAAAAAAAGATACACCAAGACCTTCAAGGTCTCTAGAAAAACCTCATGACTTCTAGGAACTGAAAAATACAATCTAATTTTTAGTTTAGCCAATAGAATGAGATTTCCCCACGAACTTTATCATGACGCAGCTTTTTAAATAACAAAAAAATCAAGCCGTTTTAGCAGAAAATATGAATATACATAATCTAGAAGATGAAAAAATGTTCAAACTCTTGATTTGCTTTGCATAGACATAGACCAAGAAAACGAAAGAAATCAGAGAAAGGGCCCACATGTGAATATGTAAATGTGGTATATCAGGATATGTATTTTTTCAGGCTCATTTATTTTTTCATCTCATCAGTTGAAACTGTTCAGCTTGATCCTGAACCTGAAACATCCCTTCAGTTGGGTGTTTCTAAACATTTAAACTGGTACTGTACTGTGACTAAATCCAAGGAGCAGCCACTGGGTTGTTAGAAACGGAAAACAGCAGTGGCAGCAAAAAGCTTCTTTACTGAAAGTGGCATATGGGAAATCATATGCTAATATGTCTGACGTGTAATGTCTTAAGCAAGTGGCTTAGCGTCACACACTACAGAGCTTTGACACTAATGGCTCACGTCGAAAGGCCTAGCTCTAAGAGCCACGCCTAGCCACTGTCAGCAGGCCTCCTTTTTTTATTTGCCGTCGTTATTGTGATGTTTTGCCGTCCCGGGAAAAGGAGAGAGAGGAAAACAAGCTGGTGCGGGTTGTTCCTCAACAGCTAGGAAAACACAGGGTGGGTTTCCATGCACTGTGTCATTAGAAATTTTTTTTTTCCACTAGCCAGAAACGAGAGCAGGTTCATGGGTGCTTAAGAAATTGGCCTGTTCTTTTCACTACCACACCCTGTTTGCATCTGCGTGAAAGAATCCATCCTGACCGAGGCTGTGTCCCTGACTCAAACCCTTTCCTGGTGTCACAGTCCCAGTAGTTGTTTTACACGCCCAAATTGGTATTTATGTTGGACGGCCAAATTGCAAGTTGGGCTGGCAATCAAGAAGTGCGGCGAAAACTCTGGTCTGTCAAAGCTGCCCTCAAACTATAACCTTGGATCATCTATTAATATCCTTCCCAGACACCATCATTTCGTATGACTCATAAGAGCTTAACGGCAGAACTGGCGAACAATTAAAAAACAGAAACTAATGGGAACGAGTTTATGGATGAGACTTTACCGCCTTATTTTAATCACGTTAATAGAGACGTCACGCTTGAGCAATACGCTTGAGCCGAATTCCAGGAGGTTTTGGTGTCACTAGGTAATTTCAAAGATCAACATAAGTATGGGATAAGTGAAATGTGGTTACGCTCAAATGCTCAACACCAACTTTATGGCTGAATCATCCACTCGAGCAGCGCTGGAGATCACTCGGGATTTCGTGTTTGACTTCCCCCCTGGGGAAACATAACCTCGAAGCTTTTTCGCTTCTCTAAATTGTGGATATTGAATGTTTCATTCCAATCGAAACAGCAAAGTGGGTGAGGAAACTCTGCCACATATGTGCTGGGATGCTGATATGTAAGTAAGGGTTGCACTCAGTCACTTTGGCTTCTACTCCCTTTTCCTTTCCAACATCCCCCCCACCCCCCTTCTTCCTGTCTCTACTCCCCTCCACTTTGATTTTTTTTTCTCTCCACACATCTGTCCAGTTTGGAGAGCACAGTGCTCTGGAACAGCTTGAACTGCTAACTGCTTTATCCCCCACTTCCCTCCCCAGCCATACAGATCCCATATCTTACATATTGTATTTCCACATACGGCATCTGTGCACCAAAACTAGTCGTAACTCATGTTTCCTTTGCGTTTTTTAGAATTAAAAAGACTCTGCTGTTCTTTCTGTGCATCTGAACAGCCATAGGGGTCGTTGTACCGACTTGTTCCGAAGCTATTGTGGGCTTTTAACGGACGTGGACTTTAGACTCTTGCTTCGAGTGATGCACAATTGTGTTTATTGTATTAAAACAAGTGTGTGATCCTTCAATTTCGAACAAAACAATCATAACACTACCCAAACTTTTACAAAAGTTTCGTTTTCCGCAACTTGACATCTTTGGCTCCTTTTTAGGATAACATAAAATAAGCGGCGGTGGTCGTAACTAGCCCACATAGAAACACTATGAGCAGTTGAGCATCACCAACAAGATGCACCCAGAGGGAATCAACCAACAGGAATTAAGTTGGCTGTGATTGTGACAAGGGCAAGCCTTATTGCTGAACCTGATTGACTATATATCATCGCTGTCCAAAGAAAAACATGTAACTCCATTTTTCTTGATTTTTACGTTTTTGCCTTGTTTGATCACATGAGCTGCTGTTTACACTGTGTGGAGATTTCATGAAGAATGGACCAACAGAAATGGCCCAAAGCTGCTTAGAAAGACGTCTGGTTCCATTGACTTCCATTCAAATTAAAGGAGGTTTTTGGCCTCTCCTATAAAGTTGCCATTTTGGAGATACCTGTTTTTCTTTGGACAACAACGATATGGTCTTCCTGGTGGGTGTGCTTCCCATTCTGGCCTGTGCTGTTTGTTGGTAGCACCCTTTGCAAGTGAAGTATGCCTATGAGAAGAGTTCGAAAGCAATTCGAGCAGTCCTGAGAGCTCCAGAGTTTCAGAGAGGGGTCGGAAAGTTCGAGTTTGAGAGTTTATTGACGTATTGCGTTCTATACCAGTTGTGCAGATATCACAATAGCGTTGTTGCCACACTGAAGATAAGGCACGCACCAGCGACGTGAAGGAGACCTACACAAACCACAGAGAGGAAGAACTGATGTATTGTCCGACACGTACAGAGTGGCCCAACAGCCACGATTGCCGGCATTGAGCAGGCAGTGATGCTCTCTATGTGTCATTCTGTTTGTGGCAGCAGCATTGGCAGACGGCTACGTGACACAGGACTACATACAAAGCACCGCATACATTGTTATGGTAACACTGCGTCAATGCTGTCAAAGACTGCAATGGTGTTGGGCCAAACTTACATGGAGTGACTCAGAATGGCAGCGGGTCATCTACAGTGACAAGTCACGCTTTTGTCTTGGTGGAGACGACCAATGACTCGGTGTGTGGAGGCACCATGGTCAGCGCCAAGATGAACAGCTCCACCTACCTGACACCTCCTCTACCGCACAATCAGCTGGAACAGTGTGAGAACATTCAAGCTGCATGGGATGGATTATTACAGAAGACCATTAGGAACCTCTACAACTCCATGCTCAAACGTCTGGTATGTTGCGTTAACAAACATGGCTGCCCAACACTATACTGAGAGACACTACTTCTGTATATGGAAGTGAAATTAATATTACCCATATCAGTCTATATGTATCATCCTTTATTGTTCCTGGTAATCTTTATCTTCCTTCCCAACAGCTCTGCAATCCCACACTTCCTTCTGGGTGCAGCTAATTTTTGATGATATGTGTATTTACATGTACAGGGTTTGGACAATGAAACTGAAACACCTGGTTTTAGACCACAATCATTTATTAGTATGGTGTAGGGCCTCCTTTTGCGGCCAATACAGCGTCAGTTGGTCTTGGGAATGACATATACTGCGTTCTGCACAGTGGTCAGAGGGATTCTAAGCCATTCTTCTTGCAGGATAGTGGCCAGGTCACTACGTGATGCTGGTGGAGGTTCGTCCTTCTTGGTGGTATGCTGACATTACCCTGGATACCGTGGCTCTTGATACATCACAAAGACTTGCTGTCTTGGTCACAGATGCGCCAGCAAGACGTGCACCAACAATTTGTCCTCTTTTGAACTCTGGTATGTCACCCATAATGTTGTGTGCATTGCAGTATTTTGAGCAGAACTGTGCTCTTACCTGCTAACTGAACCTTCACACTCTGCTCTTACTGGTGCAGTGTGCAGTTAATGAAGATTGGCCACCAGGCTGGTCCAATTTAGCCATGAGACCTCCCACACTAAAATGACAGGTGTTTCAGTTTCATTGTCCAACCCTTGTATACAAAGCTTGCATCTGCATACATATATGTTTGTATAAATTCGTATACAGTTTGAAGTCATTTCATAGAGTGGATTGACTGGACTGATTAGCCACCATGTTTTGTACCCCACTCCAAAGCAGCCTGGGCCGGAACACTGCTTTCAACATGAGTGCTGGCTGAATGGGCCAATATACAGTCGTATGCAAAGGTGTATACTCCCGAAGTTTGTTCTTGTGCAGCAAAATCTTAGAGCTGTTGATACCTAAAAAGATATCGAAGCTAATTTAACAGGAAGAAGTTTGGTTCCAGATTTCTCTGCAAAACCTCAATTTACAAACAATTTGACTGATTCAGCAATTTGCAAAGTCTTAAAAAAACTTTTCAGGCAGTGTTTGGTTGGAGCAATGCCATAGAGGAAGAACCTTTGGTTATCAGTAATACATTACAATACAAGTGTTGACTGATTGACACTGACTGAAGTAATACATGTAGCAAGTTGTTTATGTCCAGCGTCCAGACTCTTCTCTGTCCTGGCTCCTAGATGGAGGAATGAACTCCTACTGGCTGTCTCTTGCGGTCTTGAAGACCCATCTCTTCATAATGCACTTAAGTGAGTGAGCACTAGTAGATGTGTATGTTATGTGTGTATGTACTTATAATAACCTTTCTTCTCTATAGACATGAGCGCTGGGCTGGGGTTGCCAGGTAGTGCAGTTTTGCTTTATATACAGGGGTTGGACAATGAAACTGAAACACCTGTCATTTTAGTGTGGGAGGTCTCATGGCTAAATTGGACCAGCCTGGTGGCCAATCTTCATTAACTGCACATTGCACCAGTAAGAGCAGAGTGTGAAGGTTCAGTTAGCAGGTAAGAGCACAGTTCTGCTCAAAATACTGCAATGCACACAACATTATGGGTGACATACCAGAGTTCAAAAGAGGACACACTGTTGGTGCACGTCTTGCTGGCGCATCTGTGACCAAGACAGCAAGTCTTTGTGATGTATCAAGAGCCACGGTATCCAGGGTAATGTCAGCATACCACCAAGAAGGACGAACCTCCACCAGCATCACGTAGTGACCTGGCCACTATCCTGCAAGAAGAATGGCTTAAAATCCCTCTGACCACTGTGCAGGACGCAGTATATGTCATTCCCAAGACCAACTGATGCTGCATTGGCCGCAAAAGGAGGCCCTACACCATACTAATAAATGATTGTGGTCTAAAACCAGGTGTTTCAGTTTCATTGTCCAACCCCTGTATGTTTGTGTATTAATCTCGCTAAGTATCAGCACTGGCCCCTGTTCAGGCAGTGTCTGAGCTCATGGTGAGTTTAGGCTCTAGCCTTTCTGTACTAGCTGGAATATTATCCAACGGAACACTAAGCACGGTTGTAAGTCGCTCTGGATAAGAGCGTCTGCTAAATGGCTTAAATGTAAATGTTTACTCTACATTATTTAACCATTGTTAATGCATTACTTTAGCTCAGTCAGTCAACACTTAAAGTGTTACCTGGTTATCTAATTGTTGGTTCTGTCAAGAACTGGTTATATAAACAGGACATCCAGGTGTATAAAACTTTTGAAGAACCTCCTTGTAAACGTTTTTCCCAAAACCATATATCCGAGGCAGGAAGCATTAAGGAACCTTTCTTCATTTTAAGTGCCTGCTTGCATTTAAGAAAGAGTTGCTATCTTGCTAAACTGTAGTTGACCACCAGAGAGATGCTTTGGCCAGCTGTGTTACCTCCATGTCCTAGTTTTCCTCCAAAAAGCACTTCACTGTGGTCCATTCTCACGACTCTTTAGCACTTCTTTTTGATTCCACATTTTTTAACTTGGAGTTGAGAGCTGAGAGGAAGGTCCCCATGCCTTTTGCCAATTTCGACAACCCACTCTTTTAAAATATGCATGTCTCTGCTTTGTGGGTGTATAATAAATAATAGAAGGGGTGGGATATGAGGTGGGGAGGGGGGTAGTTGTAGGAGGAAATGGGGCGCAGTGTTGGTCCCTCCCTATCCCAGCTGGTTTGGTGTTGCTTTTGAGAAATATCTGTTCAGCTGTTTCGAGGTACAGGCGAAGGAGAACCACAAGAAGACTCGATATCCCCAAAGCACTCTGCCACCTACACAATCCACTTACACAGCTTGGACTGATTATAGCTTTCCCAAGAGCTTTGCCTCCATAGCTGCAGCGTTCAGGTTTTGGCAGACAGTATGTGGACACATGTATGTTGGAAGTCTTACGGCTTCAGGCTCCTTTGTGCTCATATTAATCTCGGGCCTTTGTTTGACAAATGCGTTGAAATGTTTCCATTAACCCAATAACCCTTTATTGTACTGTAATGGGTTCTGGATGATTTGATTACTGGGAATAAACAAATTGACAGAACAGCCTGGAGTGTTCAAAAACCATTCACAAATGATCGCGTCCCTCTGGAAAGCCAGCCCCCGCATTCCACAGTTGCTGGCCTTGATGAATGATGTAGCTTGCATCTGAAGTTTCTGTCATAAATTAAAAGTGAAATGTCTTTAAATAAAAGTTTCTTGTTGAACATCAGATCCCAAGTTTCTATGCACATCATCAAAAAATAGCTGCATCCACAAAGAAGCAACAGACAGGAAACAAGGAAGCAACAGACGGGAAACAAGGAAGCAATAGACGGGAAACAAGGAAGCAACAGGTGGGAAACAAGGAAGCAACACACGGGAAACAAGGAAGCAACACACGGGAAACAAGGAAGCAACAGACAGGAAACAAGGAAGCAACAGACGGGAAACAAGGAAGCAATAGACGGGAAACAAGGAAGCAATAGACGGGAAACAAGGAAGCAACAGATGGGAAACAAGGAAGCAACACACGGGAAACAAGGAAGCAATAGACAGGAAACAAGGAAGCAACAGATGGGGAAACAAGGAAGCAACACACAGGAAACAAAGAAGCAACAGATAGGAAACAAGGAAGCAACAGACGGGAAACAAGTAAGCAACACACAGGAAACAAAGAAGCAACCGACAGGAAACAAAGGAAGCAACAGACGGGAAACAAGGAAGCAACACACAGGAAACAAAGAAGCAACCGACAGGAAACAAGGAAGCAACAGACGGGAAACAAGGAAGCAATAGACGGGAAACAAGGAAGCAATAGACGGGAAACAAGGAAGCAACAGATGGGAAACAAGGAAGCAACACACGGGAAACAAGGAAGCAATAGACAGGAAACAAGGAAGCAACAGATGGGGAAACAAGGAAGCAACACACAGGAAACAAAGAAGCAACAGATAGGAAACAAGGAAGCAACAGACGGGAAACAAGTAAGCAACACACAGGAAACAAAGAAGCAACCGACAGGAAACAAAGGAAGCAACAGACGGGAAACAAGGAAGCAACACACAGGAAACAAAGAAGCAACCGACAGGAAACAAGGAAGCAACAGACGGGAAACAAGGAAGCAACAGACAGGAAACAAGGAAGCAACAGACGGGAAACAAGGAAGCAATAAACGGGAAACAAGGATCAACAGACGGGAAACAAGGACCCTCTTTTGAAACCTCTTTATATTACTACTTCAAGTCATAAGAAGGGGTCCCAAAAACGTCTGCAAAATCTGACCCGACACCTTCGACTTTTAAATCATGAAACTGTTCAAGTTCAAGTTTCATTTGTCATTTGCACAACATGTCTGGACATTTATGCATTGAAATGCTTGTGGTGAGGCTCAGGTTGATACTTTTACAGCAAGGCAACATAAATATACATACTAACTAAACATATTACAATAAAGAGATATTAAATAAATAAATAAATAAATAAATAGATAAATAGATAAATGAATACACAAAAAATGTATGTATACATTTATTAGACAAGGCTAGTCTGAGAGGGAGCTGAGAGACACACATATGTGTGTGTGTCTGTAATTTTAGGCTTTAGAAGGCGACTCGTTTGCTTTGGTTTGGTTTCCCCTGACTCAGTCATGCTACTTATTTCATTTTAAACAAAACAATATTACATAGTGCTTTATTATAGTCCAGTTTAAACGTGAAACCTTTGACACTCAATGACTACACTGAGTGCAGTTTCTGAACTTATGATACAGGAAGTGACACGGCCACAGAGCTAAGTCATTTTCACAATAAGATGAGAGAACTTATTCCAAGAATTCTTAGATTTCAAGGAAGAGCATTGTACAGACACTGTTTCACTCTAACGAGAAGAAGCTACAACACTCCTAAAACCACAGCACAAACAGCCTCTACGTATGGCTTTCCATAGGCTTTGGTTCAGACGAATTATTGGCTAAAAACTAAAGGCAACTTTGGGCGAGAGTATCTAGCGTGTTCCTGCGGGGTGTGAGTGACGGGATTTATAGATTGAGAAGAAGTGGTGCAGTGCATGCTCATTCCATGTGTGCAAAAACAGGTCACAAATCACAATGGTTGGCTAAAACACTGTACACTGCGTGTTTAAGGTGGTAGTGCATGAGGATGATGGGGCTATAAATACCTGGGTGTGTGACGGGCTTCAGATATTGAGTACAGGTGGTCCAATTGCATTTGGGTGTACCAAAGACCATAGTGTGAAGGAAGTAGCTAAATCTGCAGGTGTATGGAAGCGTATGGTCATGTGGCTCTACCAGCAGTGGGACAAATCCCAGTCTACAGGAAATTCTCCTTGGAATTGTGCCAGGTAAGGCCTCTGCCAAATCTGGCCCAACTGAGCAATTCTTTGACACAAGAGTGACTGAACATTAACGTGGGCTTCATCCAGAAACTTGTCCAGTCCATGCCAAATTCCCTCATTCCCATGTCTTTTGTAAATGTGCCATTCAATGTAAAGCAGTATTTATATTGTCATAGCTCGAAACTGAGAGTTCAGGGTCACCACATCTTTCATATACATTAGTGCCTTTATAAAAGAAGGCAGTAAGACAAGTCCATTCCAAAATACTCAATGACTCAACGACAATACAGTGGCCTTGACTCATTTTACTGTTTGAACCCTTAAAATTGACATATGCCAGCACATGTTCTAGCCCAGCAATATAACGATAACCGAGCACCAGCAATGGAAACTACATGTAGAAATTCCCATCCCAGGCTGGGAAGAGGATGCCAGCACTTTTCATATCCTTCCCAAGCAGCTATGAACAGGCGGGACCAATTTCAAGTTGGCTTTCTATATGCCAACTTCTTAATCAAGTCAAGTCAAGATTTATTTATACAGCGCTTTTTACAACAGATGGTGTCACAAAGCAGCTTTACAAAGAATCTGATGTCCGAGCCCCCAATGAGCAAGCCAAGGAGGACAGAGGCAAGAAAAACCTCCCTCGGTTTAAAAGGAAGAAACCTCGCGTGGACCCAAGACTGAAAAGGGGAACCCATCCTCCTCGAGTCAATACCAGATAACAAGACAAGTGCAGGAAAAAAGCATTCAGTGTTTGTAAGGTAAAAGAATAAAGGTCTGATTAGTCCATAATTAAGTAGCTGGGTCATCAGATGGGTCAGCAGGACACAGGCCAAGCTTCCACAGTCCATCATCAACAAACCTGAGTGAACATGAAGAGCAGCGGGACAACAGCACCAACATTCCCAGCTTACCACACCACTCTCTGTCAGTGGACCCCTAGATCTGATCTAACAGAAGAACAAATTACCAAAAGCTTGACTAAACAGGCAGGTTTTAAGCCTGGACTAGAAACAGCCCAGAATCAAATGTTCCGTTCCACCATGCTGTGGCTTGTGCAGGCACTAGACTGTTACTCCAGAGCCATTTATTTAGGATGACAACAAACTGGCAAATAGAAAGCCAACTTCAGGTCCCACATCTTCATAAGGATACTCAGAGAACTTTAATTCCATGTTATTTGTTTGCTAGGGACATTTCCCCATTCGCTCAGAGTTCAACACTGAAAAGAGATGTAGTTCCAGATTTATTAGCATCACAACTCCAACAGCAACCTGTAAGTAGAAACCATGCTCTGTGATTGTTTCACTGTTTGTGGATGTAGGTGCGAGTTTGGTTTCTTGCAGTGCATAAAAACATGCTCTATTATAAAATCAGTAGAACAACCAGGAATAAATACCACACACGACTACAAACTAAAACTAAACTTAGCTATGAACGCACACACATATACACACACACACACACACACACACACACACACATACACACACACACACACACACACATACACTAAACAAACCATGAACCAAAGGCCAAGAGCAGGAAAAAACAAAAAAAAAATCAGACTGTAAGGAGGCCAGCAAACACGGAATAGAGTTGGGAACCAAACTTCAGCATAGGAACATCCCAGAAACAGCATAGGAACAGCACAGGAACATCATAGGAACATCCCGGAAACAGCATAGGAACAGCCTGGAAACAGCATTGGAACAGCCCAGGAACAGCACAGGAACAGCCTGGAAACAGCATAGGGACAGCACAGGAACAGCATAGGAACATCCCGGAAACAGCATTGGAACAGCCCAGAAACAGCATAGGAAAGGCATAGGAACAGCACAGGAACAGCATAGGAAACGCATAGGAACAGCACAGGAACAGCATAGGAACATCCCGGAAACAGCATTGGAACAGCCCAGAAACAGCATAGGAAAGGCATATGAACAGCACAGGAACAGCATAGGAAACGCATAGGAACAGCCCGGAAACAGCATAGAAACAGCCCAGAAACAGCACAGGAACAGCACAGGAACAGCCTGGAAACAGCATAGGGACAGCACTAGAACAGCATAGGAACATCCCAGAAACAGCATTGGAACAGCCCAGAAACAGCATAGGAAAGGCATAGGAACAGCACAGGAACAGCATAGGAAACGCATAGGAACAGCCCAGGAACAGCATAGGAACAGCACAGAAACAGCATAGGAACGGCACAGGAACAGCATAGAAACATCCCGGAAACAGCATAGGAACAGCCCGGAAACAGCATTGGAACAGCCCAGGAACAGCACAGGAACAGCCTGGAAACAGCATAGGGACAGCACAGGAACAGCATAGGAACATCCCGGAAACAGCATTGGAACAGCCCAGAAACAGCATAGGAAAGGCATAGGAACAGCACAGGAACAGCATAGGAAACGCATAGGAACAGCCCGGAAACAGCATAGGAACAGCACAGGAACAGCATAGGAACATCCCGGAAACAGCATTGGAACAGCCCAGAAACAGCATAGGAAAGGCATATGAACAGCACAGGAACAGCATAGGAAACGCATAGGAACAGCCCGGAAACAGCATAGAAACAGCCCAGAAACAGCACAGGAACAGCACAGGAACAGCCTGGAAACAGCATAGGGACAGCACTAGAACAGCATAGGAACATCCCAGAAACAGCATTGGAACAGCCCAGAAACAGCATAGGAAAGGCATAGGAACAGCACAGGAACAGCATAGGAAACGCATAGGAACAGCCCAGGAACAGCATAGGAACAGCACAGAAACAGCATAGGAACGGCACAGGAACAGCATAGAAACATCCCGGAAACAGCATTGGAAAGGCATAGGAACAGCACAGGAACAGCATAGGAAACGCATAGGAACAGCCCAGAAACAGCATAGGAACAGCACAGAAACAGCATAGGAACGGCACAGGAACAGCATAGAAACATCCCGGAAACAGCATTGGAACAGCCCAGAAACAGCATAGGAAAGGCATAGGAACAGCCCGGAAACAGCATAGGAACAGCACAGGAACAGCATAGGAAAGGCATAGGAACAGCCCGGAAACAGCATAGGAACAGCACAGGAACAGCATAGGAAAGGCATAGGAACAGCCCGGAAACAGCATAGGAACAGCCCAGAAACAGCATAGGAAAGGCATAGGAACAGCATAGGAACAGCATAGGAACATCCCGGAAACAGCATAGGAACAGCCCAGGAATAGCACAGGAACAGTTACAATGCACAACAAAGACATGACTGGCAAACATTATTTACTATGGAGATGCTTTATTTTCATCACGGTTTATTCTTCTGTGAAACTGCAGAACAATGAAAACAATAAAATAACCCAAAAAGTCATGTGACGTCTGCAAAAAACACACATTTACAGTTTTGTTTTAGAATGGAAAAGTAATAATCGAGTTTTCTACTGCTAAGAGCTACACTGTATAAGTACCGAGACTTGAAGATCTCTCTGGTGTAACTTCATGCAATGTGTGGTAGAACCGTTGTGCTTGGTACCCCTTCCCTGAGTGGATGAATCTGAATTGCAAGTGCATTGCAACTTAAAACTTGGATTTCTGAGGATCTGAGTGAAGATCTACTATTCTCATTATGTTGTTATCAGTAAGCTGGACCTTCTTTCGAGCCTGTGTGTGCATCACTACTGCTTAAAGTCATATGAAGTAATCCGAAGACATGACTGGAAATTAAGGAGAGGGGCAACAATGCTAAATCAGGTGTGGGGTGTACATGAGAGCAACATACGGAGGAGCAAGGAACCAAAATAAGAGCACATGGCAGGTAAAAACAAATAGAAAGCGCATGGCAAGGAACAACAACAAGGAAACGAGTGATCACACAGAAAAAAATACTACAGCATGTTGTTAAATTTCCTTAAAGTAAATGTACAAAAATATTAAAGCAGCAGCTGATCATACGTTCCTCTGCTTTTACAGTATATAGGTCTGTTCTGAGAAGCGTTTTTGTTTATATTGCCATGGCAGTGCACCCAGCCCTAAACCAGAGCAGACGGGTTTCCTAGCGTTCTTTAGCTGCAATGCTAAATCTTTAAGAGTATTGAGATAGTGTTGATATCTGTATTGTAGAACTTGCCCTGGCGGTGATGACAAAATGGCAGGTTTCTTAGTTTTCCAGCAGAATTAAATGACAAACACAGATTATGGTGAAAACCGAGTGACTCACATTGTGGCCGCAGACTCTGCAGTTCTTCTTCTGAGAGCAGAGGTGGAGCAGGTTCAGCTCTAGCTGTCAAGCTAAGGGTTTTATCATAACTGCTAGTCTTCAGAGTGAAATACTGAAATAGCCATCCTCAGTAAAACATGCCCTACATTCACTGGCTGTGTTGCAGATGCTGCTACTGTGTCCTTCATGAGCTTAAAGAGCTGGTGGATGTTAGAGACCTTCCGTTTGAGGAAGCCCCACAGATGCTCAAAAGGGGTTTAGGTCTGGAGACATGCTTGGCCAGTCCAGCACCTTTACCTTCAGTTTCTTTAGCAAGGCAGTGGTCATCTTGGAGGTGTGTTTGGGGTCATTATCATGTTGGAATATTGCCCTGCGGCCCAGTTTCCGAAGGGAGGGGATCACGCTGTGCCTCAGGATGTCACAGTACATGTTGGCATTTATGGTTCCCTCAATGAACTGTAGCTCCCCACAGCCGGCTCCTCATGCAGCACCAAACCATGACACTCCCACCACCATGCTTGACTGTATGCAAGACACACTTGTCCTTGTACTTCTCACCTGGTTGCCACCATACACGCTTGACACCTTCTGAACCAAATAAGGTTCCAGTAATCCATGTCCATAGTGGGCTCATCTTCAGCAAACTGTGTATGGGCTTTCTTGTGCATCATCTTTAGAAGAAGCTTCCCTCTGGGGCAACAGCCATGTAGACCGTTTTGATACAGTGTGCGGCGTATGGTCTGAGCACTGACAGGCTGACCCTCCACCCCTTTAACTTCTGCAGCAATGCAGAAGCCTGTTCTGAGATTGAACCCGTCATGTTAAACTGCTGTATGGTCTTGGCCACCATGCTGCAGCTCAGTTTCAGGGTGTTGGTTCTCCTAATAGCCTCGGCCATCTTTACGTGGAGCAGGACTTCTTCTTCTCAGATCCTCAGAGAGTTCTGTGCCATGAGGTCCCATATTGAACTTCCAGTGGCCAGCATGAGAGAGTATGAGAGCGATAACACCATTTTTAACACACCATCTCCCCTTTCACACCTGAGACCTCGTGACACTAGCAAGTCACATGACACTGGGGAGGGAAAATGGCCATTTGGGCACAATTTGGCCATTTTCAATTAGGGGTGAACTGACATTTGTTGTCAGTGGTTTAGACATTAATGGCTGTGATATTTTGAGGGCCCAGCAAATTTACACTGTTATACAAGCGGTACACTGACTAGTTTACATTGTATCCGAGTGTCATATCTTCAGTGCTGTCCCATGAAAAGATATAATACAATATTTACAAAAATGTGAGGGGTGTACTTACTTTTGTAAAATATGGTACCCTTGTCTTGCTTCTCCACCTTGTAGATGGTCAGTCAGAGACGATAGCTCATCTGTTGTGTTGGTCATCCTGGAGTACTTCATCAGTGGTCACAGGACGTTGCCCACAGGATGCTGCCCATGGGACGCTGCCCACGGGACGCTGTTGGCTCAGTGTTTTTGGTTGGTGGATGATTCTCAGTCCAGCAATGACACTGATCCACTCACTATGGGCAAGATCTGGGCCACAGCTGTTAGTTCCACTGACGTTGCAGTATATGGGTCAGATTTGGGCCATATATGCTAGTAGTGCCTGTTCCAACACGTGTGGGTCAGATCTGGGCCTCATCCATTAGTCCTTTTGGTTTTACAATGTGTGCAGCTGAGGACCCCACTGGGACTCCACTGGTGGGCCGCCCAGAAACACTGAGCAAATACTTGTTTCACCCTAAATGATGTTTCAGTTACATTACCGCACCTGAGGTCATGGTCTTATCTATTGGATGAAAAACATGTTCCTGTAGTATCTTATTACGTGTTTGGCTCATTCTCTGCTGTAAGATTGCTGTCTGAGCATGTAGAGCTGTCATTACCTGTTTGTTGTTTGTTGCTTCGAGGATTGGTTTCTGTTAGCACAGTGTCTGTTCGCTAAGCTTAGCTTATACTATACTGGCTTCAATATCAATGGCTTATCTATGGCGTTTACGGGACAATGTGCTAACTGTGAGCTAATGTGCTAGCCGCAAACTAACTGTGAGTCAACACACTATCCCCAGGTCAATGTAAGTTAGGTACTGTGACTATTTACAGGAAATAGGTTAACATTAGCCATATAGGCAATATAAAGGGTAACACTACTAAACGTTGAGCTGCTAACCAGTTTGTTAACCTAGCAAGCATGTACTGAAATCATTTGCATGTCTCACAAAGTGAAACCTAGCCACCAGATTTCATTCCTGATGCCCTTGCCCATGTGTTCCTGTAACTTAAGTTATGGGCTATTTATGAAATATCAGATTTGGACCAAAAAAGGTGTATGATCTGCAGCAACATATTTGTGCTGTGGCTCATTTACTTCAACCACATTGTTGGGCTACAACATTCATGCCAGAATTGCCACTTAAATATAGCCAGACCAGTCGCAGCTGTCCAGTATCAGGGCCATCTCTGGCCCACATTCCTAATACCGGCCGGGAAGCCAAGCGACACCCTGCCCAACACTGTTTGCTATCTGAGGGGTCACTTATGACATGCCAGACTTGGTATCAAAAGTACTGAGGCGTAAATAAATCTGCTGTGGTCCTCTTACTCCAACCAGAATTGTCTCTTAAAGGTACATACAGTCAAAAACAGTCACGTACGGATAAAAGCCAGAATTGGCCCAACGCTCTTTACTATACGGATATAAAGTTACTTTTTATTAATAAATACAGCCTTTATTTCTTCCTATAGTTCTTAGATTAAGAAGAGAATACACCTTGACAAAAATCTAGTTGGTCCGAAGGTGGACCAGCAGTGACAAGGACTCAGTGGGGGGCAAGATTTATCAAGCTAGTAGACCTATATATGCTTGCACATGGATGGCTAGTGGAGATATTCTCTGAATACAAAGTCCTATACTGCGTCTTTAAGTGCTGTTCATTTAATCTACTACCAGGTCTTGCAGGTGATAGATAGATAGATAGATAGATAGATAGATAGATAGATAGATAGATAGATAGATAGATAGATAGATAGATAAGCTTATACTATACTGGCTTCAATATCAATGGCTTATCTATGGCGTTTACGGGACAATGTGCTAACTGTGAGCTAATGTGCTAGCCGCAAACTAACTGTGAGTCAACACACTATCCCCAGGTCAATGTAAGTTAGGTACTGTGACTATTTACAGGAAATACATTAACATCAGCCATATAGGCAATATAAAGTGTAACACTACTAAACGTTGAGCTGCTAGCCAGTTTGTTAACCTAGCAAGCATGTACTGAAATCATATGCATGTCTCAGAAAGTGAAACTTTGCTGTTCATTTGATCTACTACCAGGTCTTGCATGTCATAGATAGATAGATAGATAGATAGATAGATAGATAGATAGATAGATAGATATAATATGTACATAAATAAAGAGAAGAGTATTTGTATTTATCATTTCTGAGCTGTATTTTTGGAATTTAGTTCTGGAAAAATATTTTCACATTACATATACACTTAGGCTCCTTTGACTTGGGTGATGAAGTGGGTGATGATTACAGGGCTGCTAACTCTCCGGCACAAGATTCATGAATTTTTGTCTAAACTCAGACTACACTCAGCATTTCTCATAAATTGTGTCTCTCTTCAAAATGGCCTACTGATGACCCTGAAGTTTCCTGTTACTCCAGCCAAAACATTCTGCACTATCATAGTGGTTTTCTCTTATGCAAAAGAAGAACCACTAAGACAAGCACGCTAGGTAGCCAGTCACTGCCAGTCAGTGAGGGCGGAACCGCTATGCACAGTAACAGACATACTTGTACATGAATAGTTGGGGCCAGTTGCATCAACTGTAATGGTCTTAAGGCTCAGCTATGTACCTATAAACCAGTGCTGGTGTGAACCATGTTGCAAATTAAGTCATGGGAGCCTATCCGAGCATTCAGTGGGTAGGCAGGAAATACCCTGGACAGGCCACCAGTCCATCAGACAGGCAGACATACACACTCACACCTGGGGGGCAATTTAGCAACTCCAATACACCTGACCGCATGTCTTTGGATTGTGGGAGGAAACTGGAGCACCCAGAAGAAACCCACATAGACACAGGGAGAACATGAACACGGGAAGAACACAGAAAGGTCCCTGGACAACCCAGCCGGGAACTGAACCCAGGCCCTTCTTGCTGTGAGACTCTTTTTAAAAAAGGGATGATTCTATCCATCCTTTCAAACTTGGAAGCCAAGACTATGAGTGTGATGTTCTCAGACCAATGAACAGTCCACCCCAGAGTCCAGACCTCACATCATCACTGAAAGTGTTTGGGATTACTAGGATCGTGAGAAGCAGACAGTGCAAGACGGAGCAAAACTCACAAAGGCACAGAGAGAACATTCAAAGACCACACAGGAAGGACCCTGAGTGTCCCAGCCAGGACTCGAACCCAGGCTCTTATAACTGTAAGCCACCGCACCTAAGACTACACACAGCAGCTAAACTGGCTACACAGTTTTAGGTAAACAGTTGAAGCATCACTGTACAGCTGTGAGCTATGAAATACATACCAGGGGATGAATTTAACCACTAGTTCCTGACTAGCCTCTTATTAACTGGTCTATAATCTCTATAATTGGACTGCATACTGCTGACCAGTTCAGTTCAGAGGTAACAAATTTATTATGGCTGAACAAAAGCAGCACCTGCCTGCTTTCAGTTTCTTCTCCCTGAAGGTTCACATGTTGTCACTCCTCAGATCCCTCATTATGTGACAGAACATTATTTTATGAGTTAGTTAGACAAACATAACTTATATTACATATCATTAATGTATATAAATAATGTTTTTTTGTAAATAGATACCTGTAGTGTTGCTATGGAAACACCATGGTCAGATCTGAGCACGAGTAAAGATCCGGTTTCAAGTTCATGTTTCAAGTTTACTTGTCATTTGCACAAGATGTCAGAGCATAAATGCATTGAAATGCTTGTGGTGAGGCTCAGGTTAATACCGTATAGCAGGGCAGTATTAATATACATACTAACTAAACATACTACATGGACAGAGAAATATTAAATATGTATAATATACACCAAATATAGAATATACAGAGACAGGAGGGTTCTGTGTAGAAATTCTCTGATATGTACAACATATTAGATGACTATGATCAGTATATAATATCACTGTTATGGACAATGTCACTTTAAAGAACAGACACATACATATACATATACATATACATATACATACTCTAGTTGTACAGTTTCTGGGTTTGACCAAAATTTCACAGTTCTGTGCCCGCTGTGCATTTCACCCCAGACACCACTCGCCAGTCTCTCTGTAGGTCACTTGAGGTCATCTTATGGTGGTGACGGGACATTGGAATGAGGTGGCACTCATCACGGTCAGAAGAGAGTGGTTTGGCCCTCTGCCAGTCTGTAGCTGTGTTGTCCTGTGTGTTTGCTGCTTGACTTTGTTCTTATGAACCAGACGCTCACTGTATCTGCCAGTAAAGCTAGAACCCAACCTTCTGTTCCTCACTAAGAACCTGCTGTACATGTGGAGATGCTGATTCAAGAAAAAACTGGAGTGGGCTCTTATTTATTTCCAGAGATGTATGCTGTATGTGTATGTTCTCATAAAGTTACTCAGTGATGTCCATAGCAGTGATATGATATATTAATAATAACAGAGGGTCAGAGTGCAGTGGTATTGGTGAAAGGCTGTGGGTAGAAACTGTTCATTGGCCAGTTTGTTCTGGCCTGGATGCTGATGGCTGTAAGGTGAAAAGGCTGTGTGCCGGGTATAAGATGGCTACACATCCGGTTTTAGCCCGAACAATTCGTCCGTCTGGCGCAATACCTGGGTGGACACCTAGTAGTCCTCTTTTCGGGATGAACTATTTCAAATGTTCACTTGCAAACAATATTATGTGTGTCATTGGCTCACATCAGTGTCAAAAGGCATGCCTTGCATTTCATTGGTTTACCAAGGTCATGTGACATTATGACTCGCCTACAGGCTACTACTTTTGGGGATTAGGAAGTGGCCACCCTAGCTGGGTGGCTACTGTCCACTGAAAACATCCCAACTCCCTCCAACCAGGTCAGTCCTAGCCTGCTGAAATCTCACTTTAGCACAACTGTAAATATCGTCAGGCCTCTGATTGTCTTGCACAATGCTAACCGCTGGCCACGCACCACCATTGCATATTAGCGACAGTAGCCTCACATCTCAGACAAACAGTAGACCACCACCACCACCATATTAGCGACAGTAGCCTCACAGCTCAGACAAACAGTAGACCACCACCACCAATATGCTGTCCTACTTTTGGGGATTAGGAAGTGGCCATCCTAGCTGGGTGGCTACTGTCCACTGAAAACATCCCAACTCCCTCCAACAGGGTCAGTCCTAGCCTGCTGAAATCTCACTTTAGCACAACTGTAAATATTGTCAGGCCTCTGATTGGCTTGCACAATGCTAACCACTGGCCATGCACCACCATTGCATATTAGCGACAGTAGCCTCACAGCTCAGACAAACAGTAGACCACCACCACCGATATGCTGTCCTACTTTTGGGGATTAGGAAGTGGCCATCCTAGCTGGGTGGCTACAGTCCACTGAAAACATCCCAATCCCCTCCAACTGGGTCAGTCCTAGCCTGCTGAAATCTCACTTTAGCACAACTGTAAATATTGTCAGGCCTCTGATTGGCTTGCACAATGCTAACCGCTGGCCACGCACCACCATTGCATATTAGCGACAGTAGCCTCACATCTCAGACAAACAGTAGACCACCACCACCACCATATTAGCGACAGTAGCCTCACAGCTCAGACAAACAGTAGACCACCACCACCAATATGCTGTCCTACTTTTGGGGATTAGGAAGTGGCCACCCTAGCTGGGTGGCTACTGTCCACTGAAAACATCCCAACTCCCTCCAACCGGGTCAGTCCTAGCCTGCTGAAATCTCACTTTAGCACAACTGTAAATATTGTCAGGCCTCTGATTGGCTTGCACAATGCTAACCGCTGGCCACGCACCACCATTGCATACTAGCGACAGTAGCCTTACAGCTCAGACAAACAGTAGACAGCAGGAGAAATTGTGCAAATTAGTGGGTGGTTTAGCAAGAAAACAAGTTGAGGATGTTGGTCTAACAGCAACTGTCCAAAGAAAAGCTACAGCCAAGACCCAGCTGTGACTCTGTTAGATAGTCCTGAGATGACCATTCTTGTCTGAGCTCAAACTGCTTTGGAGACCAGTGTATTCTTTGTGCAGATGCCAAAATAAGCAAGGAACAAAAAATGCCTCTGTCTGGTCACGTCGGTGTTGAACTTGGCTGTTCTTTTTTTAATAATGGCCTACTTTTCATGCAGGTTTCTGCTACAATAAGGCCTGTTCTCTGCAGGCTAAAATATAAAATGATGATGTAGGCTAATTAAGAAATCTTGCAACTTAACAATGTCAGGGGAGTTCATATCTCACACACAGCTTCCTCCTTCAACCAACTTTTGCTTTCCGTTAACAGTGGACCCAGCAAAGGCTTCACACTTGCATTCAAGGCGTCTGTAACCACACTGGATCACCCACAGACGCTGTCACGTACTGGCCTCTTTAAAGAGGAACATAAAATATATGTAGGCAGTTGCGCAATGCTTTTCATGGCGAATCCTCTAGTCAACAAGGAGTAATTGTTTTTACCCTCAGGCAAACATGAGCTCATCTGGCAGAGGTTACCGCCACTGTCATGTAATACAGTGTAGCAAATCAACAAAGTCAAGTAAATAAGTGGAGTCAGAGGTTATGCAGCCCACAGTGTAAGTGATTTAACAGTAGAGCTGTATAAAACTCAACCAAAGAAGTACCGCACCAAGAAGGAGTTGTTGGAAAGGAATGAACCTTTATGTGTGTAAATGTAATGATGAGGCATAAGATGAGACATGGTCGGACATGGAGGCATACTCTGTGGTACAATGTCCCATAGATGTTACAGCTAGGCCTATAGATCCTGCACATTCATAGGTTGGCCATAAATCTGGCGATCAGGATCTACTGTCGATAAATCTGGCAACTGGGCGGGCCAAGGAAGTGTTGCAATATAACAAGGACATTCCTGGGACACCCTTGCTGTGTGTGGGTGAGCATAATCCTGCTGAAAAATGCCAGCTGGAAGTCTTGCCATGAGAGGCAGCACATGTGATCGGAGGATGTCCTGCACATATTGCTGAGCTGTTAGCCCCCCCACCATGTATCACTACTAGGGGTGACCGATTGCCATACCAGATCATCACACCCAAAGTTGGAGCAGTGTGTTGCTTCAGATTTATAGCAGGACTGAAACACTCACCACGAGGCCACCATAGCAGAACCCGGCCATCATCGCCTCCCAAACAGAACCTGGATTCATCACCTAAGACGATCCAGTACATAGCAGTCCAGATATCCTGTTCACAACACCGCTGTAAACATGCCGATACTAGGAGGACGCCTAATGGGTGACGTGACCCAAAATGTCCTGGGACAGGGGTGTGTAATATAGTTGCCGCCTGTGTCTAAATGGTGGACAAGGAAACTCTGGGAGCTGCTTGTGATTGTCAGCGGATCAGATCTCTACGGGTGATCTGTCTGGGCCAACCCGAGCCTGTTCTTCATGTGTGTGTGTGCCCTCCTGTAACCAGACCACACCTGTAACCGCTTACATGTCTGCCTGAGACAGAACTGCTTTCTGAGACAGAGCCGCTTTCACGTTTCCATCTGGGTGGGTCAGATAGATCCCCCACTACCAGTGATCCCCCCCAATGTTTGTCGATGGGTATCAGGTGCTATTCTCAGTATGCCTATACCTATTTTCTTTCCACCAACTATAGTAAGCTGTAGTTCCAGGGAACTTTCACAAAATTCAGGCACAGTATCTGCAGCTTTCTCTCAAGAAAGGCTCCAAAAACAGCTCTTAGGAAAATAAATCTGGTCACGGAGGTGACATCCGAAACGTGGATGCTCTAGAAACTGAAGCGTGCAGCTGGGAAACTGAGGGTTTCTATGCTCATGCTTCCTCCTCCTGGAAAATGTTTCAGTGCTAGGGAATCTGCACAGGTTCGGGAGCTTGTGTCACATTTGAATAGACAGCTCTTTGGTTTCACTCGCGTTGATGGAGGACCCAGAACTTGTACATGTGTAAACCTCTTGTTTATACCTTCTAGCTATAGACATAAATAAAGTTCCTGGAGACATCTGAATCATAAACGACGACATGGCCAAAAGCATGTGGATATGCCTTCTAGTTCCAAGCACAGAACCAAGCACTCTCTGTAGACAAACATCAAAGAGCTCAGTGACTAAAAGTCGCAGTGTCATAAGATACCACCTCTCCCGCAAGTCAGTTTGTGAACTTTTCCTTCCCCAGATATTTCCAAGATCACCAGACAAAAAATGCCACCTTGCACGATTAAAGTTGTAGTAACTTCAGGTTCCTGCAGATGGCGCTGCACGAGCATGACGGGGCTATAAACACTCGTGTGGTAGGAGTGACGGGATCCATATATTGAAAAGAGGTGCTACAGGGCAGTGAATGTCTCCTACCATGTGTGGAAAATGGGTCACCAAGAAGGTAATGTTAATAGCATTGGCTGTCCCCCTTGCATCAAACAAGGTCCCAGAGTGGCTGATTGAAACTTCAGAACGGTAGGCAAACAACAACAACATCAGCATGGCTGTGGTTGGTGTAGCTCAGTGGATAACACCACTACCCGCCAAGTAGCCACCACCACACATGGGAACTGGGGTTCGAATCCCAGGCTGGGTGACTAGGCTGTGCTACACCAATAAGGGTCCTTGGGCAAGTCTCCTAACACTACATTGGCCTCCCCGTACTATGATTAACCCTGTAAGTCGCTCTGGATAAAAGCGTCAGCTAAATCAGCACAAGAACTCGACTAGACTCTGGAGCAGTGGACATGGGTTCCTTAGTGTGCTGTGTCATACGTCTTCTGAATAATGATGCTTGATTCGTTGAATGAAAGGAGAATGCTGTCTCAGCATCTGTGTTTCTCAACCCTGGTCCTGGAGGAACCCTGCTCTGCACACCGGATTCAACATATCAGGTCGGGAACAGCCATTTCAGAGCTCCAGGGTGTGTTAGAAGGGGAATCCACTAAAACGTGCAGGGCAAGGAGCCTCCAGGACCAGGGTCAAGAAACACTGCTCTACATGACTACAGCATGTTTGGTGGAGGAGGGATAATGGTCTGGGGCTGCTTTGCAGGGCCTGGACCCTTAGCTCCAATGAGGGGAAATGCTAATGCTAAAACATACAAAGACATTTTAGACAATTCTCCACCTCTACCTTTAAGGTTGCGGTTTGAGAAGAGCCATTCCTGTGCTAGAATGACTGTGCCCTGTGCGCAAAATGCACCAAGACACGAGCAGACGACTGAAACTTCAGGACAGTGGGCAGTTTCATGCTACGCTGTGTGTTGTGGGTGGTGCAGGGCCTTCTTTTAGCTATTGTTGTTCAAAAATAAAGAGCCGTTTGCCCAAAAATATGCCAAATTTTTAAAAAATATCCTCTGCTGTTACCATGACAACAAGCGAGATGACAGAACAGCTGGGTCCCAGCAAACAGAGCTTTTTCACAAATGCTAAAAGGACCCGAATCTCCAAAAGCAGTTCAACCCGAGCTACAAACTGGACTACCAACTGAAAAATCGCCCATGTGGAAGCACCCAGAGTTTCTGAAGCTGAAGTGATTAAGTGATGAGGCTCTTGGTGCCACTTTCACTTTTCCAGAGTGGACCGTTATCCAGTATCAGTGTCTGTTTAATTTTTTCCTTTCAGCATTTTCTTTGGGATTCATGTTCTGTCCGGTATGTAAAGTTCTGATGCACTTTCACATTTCCATGTTGTTTTTTCCAAGTCCTGTTCGCTGTGTACTGCCCTTTAGTCTTGCCTGGTTTAGTCTAGTCTAGCCCTGTAACACTAGAACTTGGACTTTAACGTAAATTGTTTTGTCATGTCATTTCAGCATGCTGCCACCCAACAAACCAAATAAATAAAACCATCAGCGTTACTAAGGTGTGGGCTCTGATTCATAGAAGCAAATATGTACACCCCCAGCCTGACCTTAGAAACAAACCTATACCAGAAATCCAGTGTTAATCATCATGTTGCATGTGTGACATTAGCAACACTAACTAAGCCCCCGCCCCCCCACATACACCCAGCCCTGTTCCTGTGGAAACCAACCGCTCAGAGCACCCAAGGGTATTTTTATTTTAGAGGAGTTTTCATTTTATTAAAAACCCTTTCCACACAAGCAGTGTCCACATGAAAACGCAAAGTCACACTGTCCACTGCTGCACATACTTGCCTGACCACTTCCAAAACCACCTGTCTTGACAATCCAAAGGCGTCCTTCCGTAATCTTCCCTCATCTGCTAGATAGAAGATGAATGTGCTTCTCTGTGTGGTTGGGAGCTACCATCCCATGTGGGAGAATAGGGTTTGATTCCCGGTCTGGGTGACTATGCTGTGCTACACCAATAAGAGTCCTTGGGCAAGACAGGTGGAATTCAGCAGGAATCATTCCAGGAACGAAAGTAGAGCAATAACCGTACTTTATTTACGTGTCTCAGGAACCCTAAAACTGGGACGCATCACTGGCGCTGATTACTTGCATGTCTGTATATATTAGTGCCATTACATAAATAGCCGACAGAGGGCGCTCACCTCATTTAGCTAAACAGTCAAACCCAATACATAACACTCCTTCCCCTTAAATTGTGTAGTTCCCTGACCACAAGAAAATTAAATGAACCTTAGTAAGTTTCCTTGTAAACACAACCCTTTTTTTTTTTTTTCTTTCTCTTTTAAAACACAGGCAAAAATAACAAATCAAACTCTCTGGTACATGAACTGGCCTGGAAACCTGACTAGAAACTAACTGTCACTTTGAAGTCCAGGGAAATCTTCCCATGGCTAAAATGGTTCTACTACAAATTCAGTCGCTTGGGTGCCACATGCTGTCTCTGGGGGTACCTGCGAACTACCGCCCTCTGAACTGAAATAGGAGTCTTTGCAGGTGTCAGGGTAGCGGACGGTGTAGTAGGCTTTAAACTGCCCAAAGGACTGGATAAGGGTGCTGTTTTAATTTCCTTTGCAGGACTACTTGATGAGTGGCTTGCTTGTGAATAGAATTCACTAGGGTGCTCACCTCCTGCCGTCCCATCTGGCATAGAACTTGCAGGGTCCTCTGCTGGGCATGTGTCTTCCATTAGGTACCCTGATGTCTCTTTGTCTGTTTCTTTTGCATGTAGCAGATGATCAACGTGAACGACACGCTGCCTCACTCCATCAAACACCAGATAAGATACGGGCCCTAAGCCCTTCACTACTGTTGCTTTCATCCACTTCTCCTTCCCCTCACGGAAATTTCGGACCAGAACGGAGTGTCCCTCAGTGAAACGTCGTAGTGAGGAACCAGAG
This sequence comes from Prochilodus magdalenae, assembly GCA_024036415.1. NCBI lineage: Eukaryota > Metazoa > Chordata > Actinopteri > Characiformes > Prochilodontidae > Prochilodus > Prochilodus magdalenae. Next base: position 32,990 of record JAMWET010002462.1, read on the forward strand.
CGGTCATGGTAAAACTTCTGCTTTAGTTGCTTGTTCTCTACGAACGTGGAAAGATCTGGCTTCAAAAGACTAAATCTTGTTCTCAGTTGGCGCCGTAGGAACAGTTCCGCAGGAGCCTGGCCAGTAACGCTGTGTGGTGTACATCTGTACAAAAGCAGGAAATTTGCCAACTTGTGTTGCCATGTTGTGGTAGTATTTATACCCTCTTCACTCAAAACTTGTTTAAGCAAAGCTGCTTTCACTGTTTGAACTGACCTTTCTGCAGCTCCATTAGAAGCAGGGTGATATACAGGCACCAAAGTCTGTTTAATGCCATTGCTCCGCAGGAAGTTTTTGTACTCTTGGGATGTAAATTGTGGCCCGTTATCGGACACAATTTCTTCGGAAAGGCCATAAGAAGAAAAGATGTTTCGCAACACCTCGATGGTCTTTGCTGCAGTGGTAGTTGTCATAGGTACGACTTCCAACCACTTGGAGTGACTATCCACCAGCACAAAAAAGTACTGTCCATTTTTCTCAGCAAAGTCTACGTGTATTCTTTGCCACACTCGACTCGTCCATGGCCAGCAGTGCAAAGGTGCAACAGCTGGTAGTTTTCTCACTGCTTGACAAGAACGACAGTGCTGTACTCTCTCCTCAATGTCACTGTCAAGTTTTGGCCACCACATATAGCTTCGAGCTAAAGATTTCATTCGACAAATTCCAGGATGCCCCTGATGTAGCTCACTCAAGAGTCTGTTCCGGTGTGCTGGTGGTATTATGACTCTGCTCCCCCACAGGATACAGCCCTGTTCTGAAGATAGTTCCAGTCTCCGGATGAAAAAGGGTTTTAAGTTTTCATCTTTTGCATAGTTTGGCCACCCTCTCAGAGTAAACTCCAGCACTTTGCTCAGCACTGCGTCTTTCCGGGTGCTCCGAGCTATGTCTATGGCACTGACTGGCAATTCATCCCACACTGAGAAAAAGAAGATGCTGTTCTCTTTTGCTGTGTCATCATTCTCTGCTCCCGGCAGTCGAGAAAGGGCGTCCGCATTTGCATGGTCTTCTGACCTGCGGTACTGGATATCATAGTTATACGCCATGAGTGTGAGTGCCCACCTTTGCATTCTCAATGCAGCCAGAGTAGGAATGGCCGAACCAGACCCAAGAATAGTCAGGAGAGGTTTATGGTCAGTGATGAGAGTGAATCTGCGACCATATAGGTATTTATGGAATTTCTTCACCCCAAAGATTATGGCCAAAGCCTCTTTTTCAATTTGGCTGTATTTCCTCTCTGCCTCGCTCAGCGTTCGGGAGGCAAAGGCTATGGGCTTTTCTTGACCATCCTCCATTGTGTGTGAAATGACGGCCCCCAATCCATAAGGAGAGGCATCACATGCAAGTCTTAGGGGCTTTTGAGTGTCATAGTGCACTACTAGCGAACTGTGCAGTAGCTGTTGCTTTGTTTTCTGGAATGCTATGTCACACTCTGGAGACCATGTCCATGGAACTTCTTTCTTTAAGCAGCTGGTGTAATGGCTGTAACAATGTAGACAAGTCTTTCAGGAAGCGCCCATAATAGTTTAGCAGCCCTAAGAATGAGCGTAGTTCCGTAACATTGGATGGTCTGGGTGCATTCAGAATAGCGGCTACCTTTTGTTTCAGTAGGATGAAGTCCTTCTTTGTCTATCAGATGCCCCAGGTACTCCACCTTGTCTTGCATAAACTTGCACTTGGCTCTCTTTACCCTCACTCCATACCGTTCCAAACGGCTCAACACACTTCCTCAAGCTTTCGCAGGTGCTCTTTTCTCGTTTTTTTTGCAGTTATTAGAATGTCATCCAGGAAGCAAGTCACCTGATCAAGACCTTGGAGTATCTGATCCATGACGCCTTGAAAGATTGAAGGAGCTGTAGACACCCCATATGACAAACGATGATAGACATACAAACCGCGATGTGTGTTAATAGTCAGAAACTTTTCTGAACTTTTCTCCAGCTCTAACTGCTGGTATGCATGGGATAGGTCCAGCTTGGTAAAGAGGGTGCCACCTGCTAATGTTGCAAACAAGTCTTCTGTGTTGGGCAGGGGGTAAGTTTCATCCACCACACTCTGGTTTACCGTCACCTTGTAGTCTCCACAAATGCGAATTGATTTATCTGCCTTTGGTACTACTACGATAGGTGCAGCCCACTCACTTCTGTCAACTTTTGAGATGATGCCCAGTTGTTCTAGTCGGTCCAGTTCCCTCCCCACAGCATCTTTTAATGCATAAGGTACTGGTCTTGCCTTTTTGAATATGGGTTTCGCATTTGGCTTCACATTGATGCTTGCTTTAAACTCCCGAATGGTGCCTGGCCCATCAGAAAACACATTCTGGTGCCGCTGCAACACTGCCTCTAACTCTAAGTCCACTGCTCCCCTGGCTGAAGCCACTGAGAAAATACCTTTCCAATTTAGCTTCAACTGAGATAACCAGTTTCGCCCCAAAAGTGCAGGTCGGTCACCTCTCACAATCACTAGGGGAAGATTGGCCCGTTGATCTTCATATTTCACCTTTACAGTGACTTGGCCAAGCAGAGGAATATTTTCACCAGAAAAAGTAGACAGCTGCATTTTGCTTTCTTCCAAAGGCAAATGAGAGAGAGCTACATTGTACACCCTCTCTGGCACCAGTGTCACAGCCGCTCCCGTGTCCAACTGCATGCTGACTGGTTTTCCCTCCACTTCTACGTCCACCATAATGCCTTTTTGCCCATTGCAGGTGGTGTAAACTGAATACATTCCAAACAATTCACTCTCACCCCCATTCTCATTAGGAGTTTTTTCTTCTTCCACATACTGTGTCTGTCCTGACCTTTTTTTTTCTCTGCATGCACGAGCAATGTGTCCCACTTTTGAACAATGATGGCATTTCTCATTTTTGAACCTGCACACATGTGCTGCATGGCTACCGCCACATCTATAACAGGTCTGATGTGTTTTGAACCCAGTTTGTGATGTTTTCTGGTACTCCACATTTGTTTTCTTTTTACCAGGACTCTTGTTCCCCTTTGTGCTAGCAATTTTATGTACAGTTCCAGACTCTTTTACTTTACCAGCAAACTCAAGAATGTTTCTGGCTGCCATTTCCATCGACAAGGCAATTTCACATGCACTCTTGAATGTAAGAGCTCGCTCTGCTAGTAACTTCCTCTGGATGGCTTCTGCTTTGAGCCCACTAACAAATCGATCCCTCAGCGCTTCATCCAAGTGATTTCCAAAATCACAGTGGGTAGAAAGTTGTTTCAGTGCCACCATGTACTCTGACACTGTCTCATTCTCTAACTGATTTCGCTTCTGAAAACGGAACCGCTCTGCAATAACCAGGGGTTTGGGCTTGTAATGGGCAGATAATTTTTCACTAAGCTCCTTATAGGTCAGACTGCTTGGTTTCGCTGGCATTGTGAGGTTTTTCAGTAGCCGATAGGCTTCTGCTCCGATGACGGATAGGAACACACTGACCTTTTTCCCCTCGTCAACCTCGTTGGCAATCATCCATTGTTCCAGTCTTTCCAGGTAAGACTCAAAATCTTCCTGTCCCTCTTTGTACTCTGAAAGTTGTCCTATCCGGAACGTCGCCATGCTTGTTAGAGTCTGTTAGCTTCTTAGCTACCGCTGCCGTGTAGACTCGCCAGTTGCCTTGGTGCTCTCTTTTTTTTTTTCCCGTTCAGCTTTCACCACAGTCTCTTTTTCTTAAGGTATCCCATCCTCGTCGCCACTGTAATATATTTGGTGGAATTCAGCAGGAATCATTCCAGGAACGAAAGTAGAGCAATAACCGTACTTTATTTACGTGTCTCAGGAACCCTAAAACTGGGACGCATCACTGGCGCTGATTACTTGCATGTCTGTATATATTAGTGCCATTACATAAATAGCCGACAGAGGGCGCTCACCTCATTTAGCTAAACAGTCAAATAGATTAGTTCAGCATATTTCAGCATATTTCAGATAGTTCAGCATATTTAGTTAGTTTATTTGCAAAAACGTGTGTTTAGTTGAGAGTTTTTTTTTGGCGTAGTACAGTCACATGACACGCACAAGTAGCTAAGCTAGTGAATTGACTAGCGTAGTTAGTTAGCAAGTCAGTCTGAGTGAAGCTGTTGTCTTGTGTACTCGCATCCATGGATAAATGGTTTAAAAAAAACAGGGTCTTTGACAACAAAGGACCATAAGCTGGACCATCTTACAAGTGAAGCAGCCACTGTATCTGTTCCTGAGAGAACCAAGCATAAACTGAAAACGTAAGAAAAGAAATACAGCAGTGAGTACCTAGCACTAGCTTTATTACGTGCCAAGGAACAGGTAACAGCCGGGCCGCTACCACTCTGCGTTGTGGTGTTCGGAGGTCTTGGCGAATGAAGCGTTGAGCCACCAAGTTACGTCGACATTGAGAACGAAACACAGCGAGTAATGCATCCTAAAAAGCCTGTGGAATTTTTTGAGAACAAGCTTAAAGAATCCAAGCGGAAAAA
>JAMWET010002463.1:0-10000 GCA_024036415.1 Prochilodus magdalenae
AGACGGATTTTGTCTTGTATAGCGCAACGTCCTTCAGCACATGTAATTGTATTCCTGCACGGAGAGGAAGGTATAACGTCACAGTAAAGTCAGAAGGTAAGTAAGTAAGTAAGTAGGTATGTAGGTAAACACGCCTTCTCTACAGTACAGCCCTACAGAGATGAAATTCAGTGGTTGGTTCTATTGCAGGGACACAGTTTGTTAGGCATCACTCCAACATGGCGGATCGATTGATTAAATAGATTACTTACAAAACAACAGACAAATCAGCATAGGCATGTGGCGCAAAGAGTAACCCGGGCACATGAACCGAGCCTGCTGGCAAACAGGGGGCCCAGAAAGCAGCAGTTGCATGCACGTCGGTCATTGTTCCTCAAAGTTTACAAAAGAAAGAGTGGGGAGTGTCCATTTTGAGATCAAATTTCTGTGGCTCGAGATTCACCACATTATCATCACCAGATTTTTCTCTCCTGTCCACTTCCTGGACTATGAGTCCTTTCCTTGGAATTCCCTGGAGGAACTGGCACATAAACTAGGACAGCTTTGCATGGAGGAAGGAAAGGGAATATATGATGCTATCGGGTTGTTGTTTCAGGCGTTGAGGAATTACAGTGAAGCGGGAAAAGAGTCCTCTTAACGGCTTTCTTTCCCTCTTCAGCATTCCCACAAAAACCATTCCGGGACAACTGTCAACGGCTTCTTTGGGGGGAAACAGGTCTCGGGGAATAACCTCCTGTGCCAGCCATTGACAATGTCAATGAGCACAAAAACTCCCAATGAATACCTATGGGATTTGGATAGATGATTTAAAAAACTTCTCCCGTAGGTTGTCCCCAATACTTTTGTCCCAATTTTTCTCTTTACAAACCATTTATATGTATACACGATGTTTATTTTCAGAATCTTCTTTGGAAAACATGACACTTCCTGACTAATGATTTCCTTCAAAAATTCCCTGGGATTAACTGACAAACAGAAACCTTATAAAAAGGACACTTGTAACATGAACTAATTCACTGGGAAACGATTTGGTTGAGTTGGGGGCTCTCCTAGGGTCCGCGATTTTTTGATCAGCCAACCTTGTTGGATTTTGATAGCCTACTGCAGATCTCCGATGCAGAGACACAAAGACAACTGCAGCACAAATAAGGGCAGGCCGGTTTATTACCAAGTGATCCATCCACTACGAAACACGGTCCTCCCTGCTAACCTGAGTGACACCAGACTCCAGGAATACTTCATATCGTAAACGGCCCAGACAATCCTTTATAGGGGGGGACCATTAACGACAAAACACAAAATATAAATGGCATGGTCTTTAATCAGATCCTCGGTCAGGCTAGCAGCCATCTCTGAAGCCAACCCACAACTAAAAGGCCCGAGTGCAAGCAGAAACCAGAGCTCTAGGAGTCTAGAGGATTTTTTCTCCCCCACCCACAACAAAGGCCCCGGGAGTGCAAGCAGAACAGAGCTCTAGAGATTCGTCGAACACAAGAGCAGGTGAGGAGTTAGCGAGCATGAGCCCACTTACCTTAGCTTAAACCAGGTAACAGAACGAACCACATGTACCCCTCACCCAAACAGCCTCTCTCCTAAACTCTTTTTCTACACTGTAACCGTTATAGCTATATTAGAGCACATAACCGGCCCTAGTGGGCACGGGCTTAACTACATAGACGGTGGTCCTGGCACACCATGAGTCACAGAGGCCCACTTCCACAGTATAATTAGACACCATATACCGTGTAGGGCAAAAAAAGTATTTAGTCAGCCACTGATTGTGCAGGTTCTCCTACCTTCTTAGAAAGACGAGAGAGGTCTTCTGTCATTTTCATCATAGGTACACTTCAACTATGCGAGAAAAGGAAAAAAAAAAATCCAGGAAATCCCACACTGTAGGATTTTTAAAGAAATGATTTGTTCTGTAAATTATGGTGAAAATAATGTTTTGTTCAAATAAACAAAGTTCAACTCACTACGTAAACATAACCTTGTTGGCGCATAAGAGAGGGGGTCAACGTTTCCGGTAGGTCTTACACCAGGTGTGCCCACCCTGTAGCGGGGTAGTCCAGCCCATTCCTTCATGGAGATCTCCTCTAGAGCAGTGATGGGGCTGTCGCTGGGTAACACGGACTTTCAACTCCCTCCACAAATTTTCAATGGGGTTGAGGTCTGGAGACGGGCTAGGCCCTGGCTAGGACCTTGAAATGCTTTTTATAGAGCCACTCCTTCGCGGTTGTGCCTTGGGTTTGGGATCATTAGTTCAAGGCGGGAAGGAAGACCCAGCCATGGTTCCATATGTCTTTAGTGCTCCTCATGAGGAGAGAGGGTGTGGCCTATTAAAATTCACCATACATGGGCCCCATCATTCTTCCCTTACACGGATCAGTCGTTCTCATGTAGTTTAAACAAAGGCCCTCAAGACCCTCAAACATAAATAACACAGGATCATTTGATGATGAATTCAGGTCTGTTTTGTTCCGTTCAAGGTCCATTCCACATGTGTATAGATCCAGCAGGCTAGCCATGAGCTCCACCTATACAGACAATTTAGAGAGAGAAACGAAGTCAGTCGGAAGAGCTCACTGAACCTCAAGCTGTAGCTATGGTGATGTAAGAGGAACCACAGCAGGTCAGAACCATGAAGTACCAGATCGTATGGGTCTCACAAGTCTGAGGAGCACAGTGGTAGACAGGTCTCCAGACTCCAGGCCTCGAATTTACTATGCCACCATGTACCCACCAACTACTGAGCCCCCATGGCAGAGCGACGTATGAGTGAGGAGGAACCACTCCACTGGAATATGGAGCAGGTAGAAATTGTGTCTATGGAGTGATCAATTCAGGCTCTCTATCTGGCGTTTGATGGACAAGTCTGGGTTTTAGAGAGCCCAGGAGAATGTTCCCTGGCTGACTTCATGTGCTGACTATACAGTTTGGTGGAGGAGTGGTTTGTCTCTCCAGGGGTGGGCCTAGGCCTAGAGCATTCGGTCAATGCTTCAGCTTTCCAAAGACATTCCTGGACAACTGTAAGGCTTCCAGTTTGTGGGACAGTTTGGGGAAGAACATTCCTCTTCCAGCATACTGTGTCCCAGTCCAAAGCAAGGGTCTATAAGGATGGTTGGTGAGCTGGTGTGCAAGAACTTGACTGGCCCAGCAAAGAGCCCTGACCTCAAACCGCTTCCAACACATTAGGATGAACTGGAATGGAGATTGTGAGCCAGGCATTATTGTCCAACATCAGTTTCTGAACCCCACCAATGTCTTCTGGATGAGTGGGGGGTGGGAATTTCATATGGGTACACTCTGAATCTGAGAAAGCTCCAGAAAAGTGGAGATGGACCTTGCGTCTCCCTGTATAGCTAACAAAAGAGGGATAAACTTTAAGGATTAGAATAGACTGTGATAAAAGCGTCTGAGGGTGATTTAATAGGCGTCCAATACTTTTGTCAATGTCATTACAAACCACAACGAACTATATATGTATATATGCATGTATGGGAGCGAATGTCCCTGGATGACAGTGTCGTCTTACTCTGGCATTATGCCCAGCCGGCCTCCTGATAATTAAATCAACGGAGCACAATGGGAACGTATGCAGATTGATGTCAATAAACCACAATAGCAGATGATATAAATCAGCGCCGTGTGCTCGTCTCCTCTAAGGATTACTTCATCCCCGTTTTCCAGTATTCTGGTGTTTTTGAGACGACAGCTGTGCACCCAAGAGAACCGTAATTACACTGTAAGTGGACTTTCAGACTTTCATCAATAGAAAGAATTAGAATGGAGGGAAAATTGGCGTTGAGCCGCGGTTCCTTTTGGCTCCTCTAGGGCCTCCCTCGTGCGTTTGAGAAACACTGAATGAATTGCGGTGAATTAAGCTAAATCACGGTGACGCACGTTTTATGAAGACGTCCCTTCCGAGGCGCGCGTGTATGGGACTTCCGCGGGAAAGTAAAAGAGGAATCCCTCCCCCCTCAGGGATCGGAGAGCCATAAACGCTGCGTTCAGGTGCGTGTGAGCTCAGGCTTAATAACATGAGCACCTGCGAGACGCCAGCTGTTGAAGGATTTTTGAGAAAGCATTATTCTCTCAAGTGCCCTCCGCTTACACTGTGATGTTGCCATGACACATTAGAGTTCGTGTTGGTGGCATCTCCAAGCTCACAGGAGATTCCGCTCCAAAGGAGTTCAGTTCGTTTTGATACCATCCCTCCTGATGCCGTAACTGAGGGCCAAGTCAGTTCAAGCATCGTGTCGCTTTCATCCTCACACTGGACTACAGGAAGCATGACTACCCTCTGTCCTGCTCAACATCAGGAGTGGATTATGAAGGCTGGTAAGGCCAGCTTCCCAAGAGCATTGGATTACCAGGGACCGTTGGGGACTCAGGGCGCATGACCCAAGTTGGCCCAAAGATGTTTAGCAAAGTAAGCAGCTGTAAAGAGAATACTTGGGCCCAAGCCAGTGAGCCAAGCCAAAAGGGGACAGTGCAGGGAAAAAAACTCCCTTCAGAGCAAGAGACCCTCGAGAGGAACCAGGACTCAAAAAGGAGAACCATTCCTCTGGGGCTGAACCGGTATAGTAAAGACTATCAACAAAAAGGAGTCAGGAATTACAGTTATTGAATACTAAACAAGTGTTGAGTGGTTTAGGAGGAGTGTTGATTGGTTAAGGAAAAGTGTTGAGCATTTTATAACGAGTGTTGGGTGTTTAAGGAGAAGTGTTGAGAGTTTTAGGAAGAGTGTTGAGTGTTTTAGGAGAGGTGTTGAGTGGTTAGGAGAGCGTGAGTGTTTAGGAGGAGTGTGGGTGTTTTAGGAGAAGTGTTGAATGTTTTAGGCAGAGCGTGAGTGTTTAGGAGTGTGAGTGATTTAGAAGATTGCTGAGGGTTAGGAGAAGTACTGAGTGTTTTAGAGAAGCGTAGAATGTTTTAGGAGGAGTGTTGATTGTTTTAGGAGGAGTGTTGACTGATTTAGGAGGAGTGTTGACTGATTTAGGAGTGTTGAGCGCTTTAGGAAAAGTGTTGAGTGTTTTAGGAGGAGTGTTGAGTGTTTTAGGAGATGTGTTGATGTTTAGGAGGAGTGGTTGAGTGTTTTAGGAGGAGTGTTGATTGTTTTAGGAATTGTGAGTGATTTAGGAGAGGTGTGAGTGGTTTAGGAGAAGTGTTGAGTGTTTAGGAGGAGTGTGTGGGTGTTTTAGGGAGGAGTGTTGAATGTTTTAGGCAGAGTGTTGAGGTGTTAGGAGTGTGAGTGATTAGAAGATGTGCTGAGTGTTTTAGGAGAAGTAGAGTGTTAGGGAGAACGTAGAATGTTTTAGGAGGAGTGTGACTGATTTAGGAGTAGTGTTGAGTGGTTTAGGAGTGTTGAGTGCTTAGGAAAAAGTGTTGAGTGTTTTAGAGGGTGTTGAGTGTGTTAGGAGAAGTGTTGAGTGTTTTAGGAGGAGTGTTGAGTGTGTTAGGAGATATGTTGAGTATTTTACGAGGAGTGTTGAGTGTGTTTAGGAGAAGGTTGAGTGTTTTAGGAGGTGTGCGTGTTGAGGAGGAGTGTTGAATGATTTAGAAGATGTGTTGAGGGTTTTAGGGACGAGTGTTAAGTGATTTAGGAGACGTGTTGAGGGGTTTTAGGAATTGTTGAGTGATAGCGAGAGGTTTGAGTGGTTTTAGGAGAAGTGTTGAGTGTTTAGGAGGAGTGTTGGGTGTTTTAGGAGGAGTGTTGAATGTTTTAGGCAAGTGTTGGGTTGTAGGAGTGTTGAGTGATTTAGAAGATGTGCTGAGTTGTTTTAGGAGAAGTACTGAGGTTTTAGCGAGAAGCGTAGAATGTTTAGAAGGAGTGTTGAGTGTTTTAGGAGGAGTGTTGACTGATTTAGAGTAGTGTTGAGGTTTAGGAGTGTTGAGGCTTTAGGGAAAAGTGTTGAGTGTTTAGGCGAAGTGTTGAGTGTTTAGGAGATTGTGTGATGGGGGTGGTTTTTTTTGCTTTTGGGGTGGGGTGTTAGAAGAATGTGAGTGTTTAGGAGAAAGTGTTGAGTGTTTTAGGAGGAGGTTGAGGTGTGTTAGGAGGAATGGTGAGTGTTGTTAGGCGAGTGTTGAGTGTTTTACGAGGCGTGTTGAGGTTTTAGGAGAAGTGTTGAGTGTTTGAGGAGGAGTGTTGTTGTTTTAGGAGGAGTGTTTGAATGATTTAGAAGATGGCTGAGTGTTTTAGGACGAGTGTTTAGTGATTTAGGAGGATCGTTGGATGGGCACTCGGGAGTCATCAGGTGAAGCTCCTTTACTGATACAGTACCACAAAAGTAGCTTCATGGTGGGCACAAACTGATCAGCAATGCAGGCAGGGCAGTGTCACCCAGCCGAGTTCACAGCACCCTCCAAATGAGAAATATTAATTTTTTCAAAGAACTTTCAGACTTGTAGGTTCCCCAGTGTTTAGTGTGTTTTAGTAAATAAAGTGATTGGTGTGTGTTCTAGACATGGAGAACCCAGGTTCCCACACTACCACCGTCACTTGTAAAGAACATCTGTCGGTTGGTCCAGATTTGGTGAATCCCAGTAGACTGGGATTGTATCCACTGCTGGTAGACCTGTACGCTTCCATACACCTGCAGATTCAGCTACGTCCTTCACACTATGGTCTTTGGCCACGCCCACATGCAGGTACCCTCCTTTTAGCCAATCATTAAAACAGCTGCTCTGGAGCCCTTTTCCACACATGGATGCGAGGCCTTCCCTGCACGGCTACAACCTATTCCCAATCTATGGATCCGTCACTCACACCCCACAGGGAATTTTTTCTACCCCATCATCGCCGTAGGCAGTGTGCCATCTGCAGGAGGCTGAAGGTACTACCACCTTAAACACCGATTAGGGACTCGTTTCTGGTAGAATCTAGGTTAAAAGTGAGAGAAGTGAACTATGGAAGCCGGTGTCCAGCTTTACATCCACTCCTCTCTGGTCTCTGTTTTGAACCATTTCCGATAGGTTCGACAGCCGTGAATTCACACTGACGCAGAGAGAGGGTAAGGCACAGTTCAGTCTGCTCAGCAATAAAGTGCTCTCTTACAACCAATAACCAGCAAACTGCACCCACGGATGCACAGAGCCGTGAGAAGTGCGAGGGCAAACGCCAGTGCAGATACCTGCTTGTGTCCACTTGTGAAGTGACCACCTCTTAGACTTCATCCAGAGACTGAGAGAGACAGAGAGATAGAGAGAGAGAGTAGAGAGAGAGAGAGATGAGGGAGGGAGAGAGAGAGAGGGAGAGAGAGAGAGGGAGAGAGGAGGGGGAGAGAGAGAGAGAGAGAGAGAGAGGGAGAGAGCGAGAGGGAGGATAAAGAGAGAGAGAGAGAGAAGAGAGACGCGGGCAGAGAGGGAAGAGAGATGAGCCGAGAGAGAGAAGATAGAGAAGAGTAGAGAGAAAGAGGTGAGGGTAGCAACTAGAGAGAGAGAGATGGAGAGCAGAGAGAGAGATTGAGAGAAGAGAGGAGAGAGAGAGAGAGGCGAGAAAAAGGGAGAAGAGAGAGAGAGAGAGGAAGAGAGAGAGAGGGGGGAGAGAAGAGCGAGAGAGAGAGAGTGGTATTATCCCAGAGATTTTCGGCCGAAAAAAAAAAAGGGGGTGGGAAAAAAGGGGGAATGAGAGATGGGGGGGTGGAGGGAAGGGGGGGGTGACAAAACAAAAAATGACCATGGTGCTAGGTGAATACCGGAAGTCGAAGTAAAAGAGAGGAGAAAGGAGGAAAATCAGTAGGTAAAGCGAGGAGAGAAGGGAAATCAGAAGTGTGTTCAACATGTCTGGTGGAGAAGTGACGAGAGAGGGAGCGAAGGGGTGGTGTGTGAGAGAGAGAGGAGAGAAGAGGACAGTGTGTAGTGGAACATACAGAGTATGGGGGGGGAGAGTGTCACATAAAGTACTTGAGAGAGAGGACGAGAGAGAGAGAGATGGGAGAGAGAGAGAGAGAGAGCATAGAGAAGAAGAGATAGTGGTGGAGAGAGAGAGATAGTATGAGGGGGAGAGAGGAGAGAGAGAGATGAGAGTGGAATGTGGAGAGATGAAGAGAGAGAGGATGCGTTTCCTCGGTACAGGAACCGTTTCGATAGTTGAACGCTGGAGTGGTTTCGGCCGCGGCGGGAGAAGAAAGGCCTGTGCTGCGCGGCTACTGTATGCGCAGGAAGGTGCGATTCAGAAGAAGCACACAAGGCTCAGTTGGGGCTTTGCTCGGCTCGCGTCTGCGGTTGGGGTCCGGTCGGAGCTGAGCTATATTTAAACTCCACTTACTGCCTCCATCCACACACACGTCTCGCTCACATTTGACAACTCTGGACACTCACAATGGTGCCAGCGCTGCAGAGAGGACCACTCGCAGGAGAATGGAGGAGGAGTCTCCAGTGACATGAAATAACAACCGGCGCATTCGGGATGTGACTTGACAACACAGCGTGGAATTCTACCAGGAGGAGGTGTGGGAGTGCGGGTGGGGGTTGGGAAGAGGAGATAAAGGTGCCGCAGGATTCATAACTGATGATGAATTTTAGACTGATTGATCAATATTTAATTGAGCTACACATACAGAAGTCTGTCATCTCTCAGTATGGGCGTCGGGCCGCCGTGTTTGCTGGAACCCAGACACGCCAGACGTCTCGGTATGGAGCTGTAGAGGTTCCTGATGGAGTCCTGTGATAATCCATCCCATGCAGCTTGGAACATCCTCACACAGTTCCTGCAGATGTGCGGTAGGGGTGGAGGGAGGGACACCAGGCCTTTCTGGTACGTGTTGAATACGGTGACCGCTTCATCCTTGGTGCTAACCACGGTGGCACCAAACTTAAGCGGGACTCCACACATGAAACGGGTGCCGTTGGGCGTTCTCCATGAAAGAACTAAAGCCACGGGAACTCGTCAATTGAGAATGACACAATTGCCTGTCCACTCCAGTCGTGGTTATGATGGTTGATGGAGTGATAGGGTGCATATCATTGCTTAAGGGTCTGCACTAAAACAGAGACTCATGGAAGACCCCCACACATCCTAGCTGGAGGACTCTGTCTTATTAAAGTGGTGCATGAGGTGGGATGCATCACGCTTCCTGAGCTTCCACATGGGTTACACCTGTGACGCCCTCCATCACCCCCTATCCAAATAGGCTCCAAGTTGTGTGTGTGTATGTTGGGGTATGTGTGTATGTGTGTGTGTGTTGTGTGTGTGTGTGTGTGGATTGTGTCATATGTGTGTGTTGTGTGTGTTTGTGTGTCCTGTCAAGTTGTGTGTGTGTTGGTGTGTGTGTCTGTATGTATACTGTGGTATGTATTGTGTTATTGTGTGTCGTGTGTGTGTAGGTATGTATGTGTGTGTGTGTATGTGCTATGTGTGTGTGTTTGTAATGTGTTGTGTGTGTGTGTGTGGTATTTACGTGTGTGTGTGGTGTGTATGTGTGTGTATGTATGTGTGTGTGTATATGATGTGTATGTATGTATGTATGTGTGTGTGTGTGGTATGTATGTGGTGTTTGTGTTATGTGTGTATGATGTCGTGTATGTGGTTATGTATGTATGTGTATGTTAGTGTGTGTGTGTGTATGTGTTGTATGTATGTATCGTACAGATGTATGTATGTGTGTGTGTGTGGTATGGGTGTATGTTGTGGTGTGTGTGTATGTATGTGTGTGTGTTGTATGTGTGTTTGTGTGTATGTACTCACCGTGTGTATGTATGTGTGTGTGTGTGTATGTGTGTATGTGTATGTGTGTATGTGTGTTTGTGTGTGTGTGTGTAATTCTGGTTTATGTATGTGTGTGTGTGTGTTTGTTCGTGTATGTGGTGTATGTGTGTATGTGTGTCAGGTAGGTGTGATATGTATGTATGTGTAATTATGTGTGTGTGTGTGTGTGTATGTTATGTCTGTGTGTGTGATGTATGTGTGTGCTGTGTGTGTTATGTGTGTATGTGTGTGGTGTTTATGTCTGTATGTATGTGTGTGTGTGATGTAATGTTGTGTTTGTGTGTATGTATTGTG
>JAMWET010002463.1:15000-40000 GCA_024036415.1 Prochilodus magdalenae
CAACACTCCTCGTAAAACACTCAACACTCCTCCTAAAACACTCAACATTCCTCCTAAAACACTCAACACTCCTCCTAAAACACTCAACACTTCTCCTAAAACACTCAACATTCCTTCTAAAACACTCAACACATCTCCTAAAACACTCAACACTCCTCCTAAAACACTCAACACTTTTCCTAAAGCACTCAACACTCCTAAACCACTCAACACTACTCCTAAATCAGTCAACACTCCTCCTAAAACACTCAACACTCCTTCTAAAACATTCTACGCTTCTCCTAAAACACTCAGTACTTCTCCTAAAACACTCAGCACATCTTCTAAATCACTCAACACTCCTAAAACACTCAACACTCTGCCTAAAACATTCAAACACTCCTCCTAAAACACCCAACACTCCTTCCTAAAACACTAACACTTCTCCTAAACCACTCAACACCTCTCATAATACACTCAACATTCCTAAAACACTCAACACTCCTCCTAAATCACTTAACACTCGTCCTAAAACACTCAACACATCTTCTAAATCATTCAACACTCCTCCTAAAACACTCAACACTCATCCTAAAACACTCAACACTTCTCCTAAAACACTCAACACTCCTCCTAAAACACTCAACACTTCTCCTAAAACACTCAACACTCCTCCTAAAACACTCAACACTTCTCCTAAAACACTCAACACTCCTCCTAAAACACTCAACATTTTTCCTAAAACACTCAACACTCCTAAAACACTCAACACTACTCCTAAAACAGTCAACACTCCTCCTAAAACATTCTACTACGCTTCTCCTAAAACACTCAGTACTTCTTCCTAAAACACTCAGCACATCTTCTAAATCACTCAACACTCCTAAAACACTCAACACACTCTGCCTAAAACATTTCAACACTCCTCCTAAAACACTCAACACTCCTCCTAAAACACTCTACACTCCTCCTAAAACACTCAACACCTCTCCTAAAACACCCAACATTCCTAAAACACTCAACACTTCTCCTAAACACTCAACACTCCTCCTAAACACTCAACACATCTCCTAAAACACTCAACACTCCTCCTAAAACACTCAACACTTTTCCTAAAGCGCTCAACACTCCTAAATCAGTCAACACTCCTCCTAAATCAGTCCAAACAACTCCTCCTAAAACACTCAACACTCCTCCTAAAACATTCTACGCTTCTCCTAAAACACTCAGTACTTCTCCTAAAACACTCAGCACATCTTCTAAATCACTCAACACTCCTAAAACACTCAACGCTCTGCCTAAAACATTCAACACTCCTCCTAAAACACCCAACACTCCTCCTAAACCACTCAACACTCCTAAAACAATCAACATTTCTCATAAAACACTCAACACTCTTCCTAAAACAATCAACACTCCTCCTTAAACACCCAACACTCATTATAAAACGCTCAACACTCTTCCTAAACCACTCAACACTCCTCCTAAACCACTCAACACTTGTTCAATATTCAATAACTGTAATTCCTGATCCTTTATTGTGATAGTCTTACTATACTGGGTTGACCTGAAGAGGATGGGTTCTCCTTTTGAGTCCTGGTTCCTCTCGAGGGTCCTTTCTCTAAGGGAGTTTTTCCCTGCCACTGTCCCCTTTGGCTTGCTCACTGGCTTGGGCCCAGATTCTCTGTAAAGCTGCTTGACTTGCTCCATCTTTGGGCCAACTTGGGTCATGCGGCCTGAGGGCCCCAACGGTCCCTGGTAATCCAATGCTCTTGGGAAGCTGGCCTCACCAGCCCAGTCAATAATCCACTCCTGAGGTGATGCAGACAGAGGGTAGTCATGCTTCCTGGAGTCCAGTGTGAGGATGGAAGCGACACGATGCTTGAACTGACGTGCCTCAGGTAAGGCATCAGGAATGGATGGTATCAAAATGAACTGAACTCCTTTGGAGCCGGAATCTTCCTGGGAGGCCTTGGAATGCCACCAAACAGGAACTCAAATGTGTCATGGCAACATCAACAGTGTAGCCGGAGGGCACTTGAGAGAATAAAGGCTTTCTCAAAAATCCTTCAACCAGCTGGCGTCTCCGCAGGTGCTCATGTATATTAAAGCCTGAGCTCCACGCACCTGAGACGCAGCGTTTATGGCTCTCCGATCCAGGAGCATTCCTCTTTTACTTTCCCGCGGAGTCCCATACACGCGCCGGCCTCGGAAGGGACGTCTTCAGTAAACAGTGCGTCACCGTGATTTAGCTTAATTCACCGGCAATTCATTCCAGTGTTTCATCAAACGCCACGAGAGGAGGCCTAGGAGGAGCACAAAAGGACCGCGGCTCAAACGCCAATTTCCCTGCCATTCTAATTACTTCTATTGATGAAAGGCTGAAAGCACTTACGTGTAATTACGGTTCTTTTGGGCGCAACAGCTGTCGTCTCAAAAACACCAGAATACTGGAAACGGGGATGAAGTAATCCTTAGAGGAGACGAGCACCACGGCGCTGATTAATATCATCTTGCTATTGTGGTTTATTGACATCAAATCTGCATACGTTCCCATTGTGCTCCGTTTGATTTAATTATCAGGAGGCCGGCTGGAGCATAATGCCAGAGGTAGACGAACACTGTCATCCAGGGACATTCGCTTCCCATACATGCATATATACATGTATAGTTCGTTGTGGTTTGTAATGAAATGGACAAAAGTATTGGGACGCCTATAAATCACACTTTTATCACAGTCTATTCTAAATCCTTAGAGTTTATCCCTCTTTGTAGCTAAAACAGCCACTTCCACTTTTCTGGGAAGGCTTTCTCAAGATTCCAGAGTGTACCCATAGGAATTCCACACCCCCCACTCATCCAGAAGAGCATTGGTGGGGTCAGAAACTGATGTTGGACAAGAAGGCCTGGCTCGCAATCTCCATTCCAGTTCATCCTGAATGTGTTGGAAGGGGTTGAGGTCAGGGCTCTGTGCGGGCCAGTCAAGTTCTTCCACACCAAGCTCAACCAACCAGCCTTTATAGACCTTGCCTTGTGGACTGGGACACAGTCATGCTGGAAGAGGGAGGTTCTTCCCCAAACTGTTCCCACAATACTGGAAGTGTACAGTTGTCCAGAATGTCTTGGAAAGCTGAAGCATTGACCGGAATTCTCTAGGCTCTAGGCCCACCCCTGAACAACAACCACTCCTCCACCAAACCGTACAGTCGGCACAATGAAGTCAGGCAGGGAACGTTCTCCTGGGGCTCTCTAAACCCAGACTTGTCCATCAAACTGCCAGATAGAGAGGCCTGATTGATCACTCCATAGAACACAATTCTACCACTCCAGAGTCCAGTGGCGGTGGTTTACATCACTCCATACGTCGTTCGGCCATGGGGGCTCAGTGTTGGTGGTCATGTTAAGTCCAGAGGAGATTCGGAGGTCTGGAGGTCTGGAGACTTCTACACACTGTGCTCCTCAGCACTGGGAGACCCACATGATCTGGTACTTCATGGTTCTGACCTGCTGTGGTTCCTCTTACATCACCATACAGCTGGAGTTCAGTGAGCTCTTCAGACTGACTCGTTCTCTCTCTAATGTCTGTATAGGTGGAGCTCATGGCTAGCTGCTGGATCTTATACACCTGTGGGAATGGAACTGAACGGAACACCTGAATTCATCATCAAAATGAATCCTGGTGTTATTTACTTTGAGGGTCTTTGAGGGTCTTTGTTTAAACTACATGACGACTGATCCGTGTTAAGGGAAGAATGAATGGGGCCATGTATGGTGAGATTTTAAGCCACACCCTCTTTCCATCAGTGAGAGCACTAAAGACATATGGAACATGGCTGGGTCTTCCCGCATGACAATGATCCCAAACACACCGCGAAGGAGTTGCTCTATAAAAAGCATTTCAAGGTCCTAGCCAGGGCCTAGCCCGTCTCCAGACCTCAACCTCATCGAAAATTTGTGGAGGGAGTTGAAAGTCCGTGTTGCCCAGCGACATCACTGCTCTAGAGGAGATCTCCATGAAGGAATGGGCTGGACTACCAGCTACAGTGTGGGCACACCTGGTGAAGACCTACAGGAAACGTTTGACCTCTGTCATGGCCAACAAGGGTTATGTTACAGTAGTGAGTTGAACTTTTGTTATTGACCAAATACTTATTTTCACCATAATTTACAAATATGTTCTTTAAAAATCCTACAGTGTGATTTCCTGGAATTTTTTTTTTCTTTTTTCTCTCATAGTTGAAGTGTACCTATGATGAAAATGACAGACCTCTCTCGTCTTTCTAAGTAGGAGAACCTGCACAATCAGTGGCTGACTAAATACTTTTTTGCCCCACTGTATATGGTTCTAATATACTGTAGAAGTGGGCTCTGTGACTCATGGTGTGACACTGTCTATGTAGTTACGCCTGTGCCCACTAGGGGCAGGTATGTGCTCTGTAGCTACAGTTTCAGGGTAGAAGAAGAGTTAGGAGAGAGGCTGTTTGGTGGAGGTACATGTGGTTCCTCTGTTCACCTGGTTGTAAGCTGAAGGTAAGTGGGCTCATGGCTCTAACTCTACTGCTCTGTGTTCGATCTTTAAAGCTCTGGTTCTGCTTGCACTCGGGCCTGTTGTTGTGGGTTGGCTTCAGATGGCTGCTAGGCCTGACCGAGTCTGATTATACAGACCATGGCATTTATATTTTGTGTTGTCATTTAATGGGCATAAATGAATTGTCTGGCGTTCCTGAGAGTGATGTACTCTTGGAGTCTGGTCCACTCAGGTTAGCAGGAAGGACGTGTTTCGTGTGGATCACTTGGGTAAACCGGCCTGCCTTATTTGTGCTGGCAGTGCTTTGTGTTCTGCATCTGAGATGCTGCAGCAGGCTATCAAAAGTCCAACAAGGTTGGCTGAATCGAATCGGACCCTAGAGCCCCCAACTCAAACATATCGTCCCAGTGAATTAGTTCATGTTACAAGTGTCATTTTAAGGTTTATGTTTGTCAGTTTCAGGGAATTCTGAGGAATCAGTAGTCAGGAAGTGTCAATGTGCCAAAGAAGATCTGAAATAAACATGCATGTATACATATATGGTTTGTAAAGAAATGGACAAAAGTATTGGGACACCTACCGAAGTTTTTATCATCTATCCAATCCATAGGTATTCATTGGGAGTTTATTGCTCGTTGACATTGTCATGCTGGAACAGGGAAGGTTATTCCCAAAACTGTTTCCACAAAGAAGCGTACAGTTGTCCGGAATGTTTTGGAATGCTGAAACGTTAAGATTTCCCTTCACTGGAATTCTCAACCCTGAACAACAACCCCATAGCATCAATATTCCTCCTCCAGCAAACTGTCCAGTTTATGTGCCAGTTCCAGGGAATTCCAAGGACTCAGTAGTCAGGAAGTGACAGGAAAGAATCTGGTGATTGATAAGGTGGTGAATCTCAGCCACAGATTGCTCTCAAATGGACACTCTTTGTAACTTTGAGGAAACAATGACCACGTGCATGCACTGCTTTCTGGACCTGTTTGCCAGCAGGTTCAGGTTCAGGTGCCCGGGTTACTCTTTGCGCCACATGCCTATGCTGAGTTGTCTGTTGTTTTGTAATCCGCCATGTTGGAGTGATGCCTACACTGTCTGCATTAGAACCGATTCATCTCTGTAGCTGTTACTTCTCTCCTCGTGCAGGAATACATGTGCTGAAGACGTGCGCTACATCCTCTTATCTCCAGTAGTTGATCCGTGCTTGCTATCTGGATATAAACCAACATCTGGAATACCAGCACAAACACTCGCAGGTCATCTACACGCTCCGCCATCTTGGTTCTACTGTTTACTCCCTCTGTACAGTGCCTCCTGTTGATGTTGATGTTGTATCCTTTGGCGTTTCTTGGTTCCAATAAAAGCTGGTGCAATCGCAGACCGGCTCCCTGAATAGCATCCAACGTTCTACCAAACCTGAACAGAACCAATTCAAGAACCAGGGTTCTTTGTGTCGAGTATGGGCTGTCATATACAGCACGAGGGTGTTCCACCTATTAGAAAGTGGGAAGGTGAAGGATGTTGCACGTTCTATATGTGATAATTCATGCATGTACAATTCTAGATTATATAGGATGAAGAACAGTCATCAATAGAATAGCTGCACTCAGAAGGAATCAACCGACAGGGCTGAAACTTGGTGTGTAGGTTTGACATCATTAAACATGCTATTGATTCAAGTTTCATGCTTGACCGCACATGTGACGTAAGCAAGGACTGGTCTGATCTCCGTACCTGACTGACCCAGCAGCCACCATTACAGACATCCAGCGAGCAGTGGTGCCTCCATGAGTCATCCTGTTAGTGCAGCACCATCGGCAGACGGCTGCACCACGCAGGACTACATGCACACAGACCGTTACCACGCCTGTCCTTAACACCACGTCACCGTCACCAAAGACTGCAGTGGTGTTGTACCAGACTGTCATGGAGTGACTCAGAATGGCAGCGGGTCATCTTCAGTGACGAGTCCCGCTTTAGTCTTGGTGGAGACGCCCAACGAATCCGTGTGTGGAGGCACCGTGGTCAGCACCAAGATGGACGGTTTGCTGTCCCACCGTCCAGAAGGCCTGGTGTCCCTCCACCTCCACCCCTACCGCACCATCTGCAGGAACTGTGTGAGGATGTTCAAGCTGCATGGGATGGATTATCACAGGACTCCATTAGGAACCTCTACAGCTCCATACCGAGACGTCTGGAGTGTTGGGTTAGCGAACTGAGGTGTATGGCAGTGCCTATAGGGCGGCGTCCTGTGGACGGCATGGATGACCAACACTGCACTGTGCAGCAGCAGATGAGCTATCGTCTCTGACTGTCCATCTACAAGGTGGAGCAGCAAGGTAGGAGTGTCTAATAGAGTGGACAGTGAGTGGACACGGTGTCTAAACACTCCAGCAGCACTGCTGTGTCTGATCCACTCACACCAGCACCACACACACTACCACCACCACCACCACGTCAGTGTCTATGTCTTAGTCTGTTTTGTGTTGGTTATGGTTTAGTTTCCCTGGTAGCCCAATGGCTGCACTGACTCCGTGTCTTTGATTCGACTAGGCACTTCCTCTCTTGGATAAAACCGCAGCATATGCTTCACACAGTCCTCTCCATCCTCTCCTCCTCAGACACGCCGCTCTCTACGGGACCATCCCGTTCAAAGAGCCGGCGTAAAGACGCTGCCAATCTATAAGCGCAGAGTGTTTTAGCTTTAGAGGCGCGCACAGCCTGCAGAGACAGAGCGAGAGAGGTGACTGATGTGAAGAATATCACTTCCACAGTCTTCCACTTTACTAATGCCCACCAGAGTGGGGTGATTGATTTCCATCTTAATCAGACCGGGCAAACAACGGCCTCCAATACACAGAGCAGAGAGACAGGAAGAGAGAGGAGGAGGAGGAGACACGGTGGACAGAATTTGAATGAAAGTAAGCGAGGCAGCATAAGGACGATGCAGGAAAGGCATGAGTCTCACTCTGGTTTGGATTCTGATGTGCTGTATATGTAACATGCTGGAATCAGGTCCATAAATATTTGGCCAGAATCGGTTACGTCTGCCGCAGTATAATCTCACCACATGTTTAAGGTGGTAGTACCTTCAGGCTCCTGCAGATGGCGCTGTACGAGGATGACGGGGCTATAAATACCTGCGGGGTGTGAGTGACGGGATCCATAGATTGGGAAGAGGTGGTACAGTGGAGGGAATGTCTCGTTCCATGTGTGGGAAAATGGCTCCAGAGCAGATGGTAATGATTGGCTAAAAGGAGGGACTGCATGTGGGCGTGGCCAAAGACCATAGTGTGAAGGAAGTAGCTGAATCTGCAGGTGTATGGAAGCGTACGGTCATACGGGTCTACCAGCAGTGGATACAATCCCAGCCTACAGGGAATTCTCCTCGGAACTGTGCCAGGGAAGGCCTCCACCAAATCTGGACCAGCTGACCAATTCTCTGATGTGAGAGTGTCTGAACACATGCAGAGACTTGTCCAATCCATGCCCAATCCAATCTTTGGACTTTGGTGGCTTACGTGAGGTGCGGAAAGCCATAACTCATTTACAATAAGAATATGTTTTATTTAAGCTTTGCTGGACTATAGGCCGTTATCCCCCAACCACACACACTGTACTGTAGCCTTGGGAACCGGGGCCAACAATGTTCAGTATCTGATTTTTGAAGTGCGGCAGATCAGTGGATCCAATCTTTTGTGGTTGCAGCAGTGTCTGCAGGGGGCTTCCACTGTAAAGAGTCGGTATGGGTTGCCAATGTTGTGGTTGTCTAATGTGGCTAGCAGTCCGAGCTAGTCAGCACTTTATTGTATCAGCTCCACTGACCATACAGGACACTCTGTAGGTGTACAGGTCCAGACTGTAGTCCATCTGTTTCTCTGTGTACTGTATTACCCTGTTCTTCAATGGTCAGGACCCCCACAGGACCCCCACAGAGCAGGTACTATGTGGGTGGTGGGTCATTCTCAGCACTGCAGTGACACTGACGTGGTGGTCGGTGTGTTAGTGTGTGTGGTGCTGGTTGTGGAGTGGATCAGACACAGCAGTGCTGCTGGAGTGTGTGAGACACTGTGTCAACTCACTGTCCACTTCTATTAGACATCCTACCTTGGCGGCTCCACCCTTGTAGATGGACAGTCCCGAGACGATAGCTCATCTGCTGCTGCACAGTGCAGTGTTGGGCATACTCTATTCCTTCAGGCAGTTTTAGCACAGGACGCTGCCCCACAGGACGCTGCCCCACAGGAAGCTGGCACCCACAGGACGACTGCCCACACAGGGACGCTGCCCCAGGAACGCTGCCATACACTTTAGTAGAAATTCTCTGACAAATAAACATGATAAATAAAATTTAAAAAATGCACCATTACTATTTAACACTAACACACCACAACATCAGTGGGAACTGCAGTGATGAGAATGATCCACAAACGCCCACATTAGTGACTGCTCTGTGGTGGTCATGTGGGGTGGTCCGACCTTTTTGAAGAACAGGGTTAAATACAGTTACGCAGAGAAACAGATGGACTACAGTCTGGACCTGTACCACCTAAGAGTGTCCTGTAGTGGCCAGTGTGGAGCTGAATACAGTGTACGAAAAAGCGTAGGTTGAAGATAGGGGTATAGTGACCAGACATATATGTTTCGCATGCTGAACCCCAAAGAACACCGGGATAACGCAGTCGCACAAGCACATTCTTTTTGCCTGAGCGTTCGCACACACACTGTGAGGAATCAGCGTCACTGCGAGGATAAGAAGTTTTATGATTGCTCAATGATAAGAATAGATGAGTAATAAAGTTCAAGCAGGTTCAGGGAATTACCCGAGAAACCTCAGCCGTGAATTTCTGGTGGCCACGGAAATGCATTTAGTCATTCCGTGGTGTGACGTGTTTGGTTTATTCATGTTCCGGAGTCTTTAACAAAAACAACAGGAGAAAGGCTAGCGCAAGGTCAATTTAGCGCAATTCCCAGCAAACACGAGAAAGCACATGCCGAAGCAAGACAGCTCAGGGCTCAGTGTTCTGTGTACAGCCGGCCTGGTGCGTTAGTGAGAGCTGTAATTTAATCTTTCTGGTCGGAATCTGTTTGGTGAAGAAAAGTGATTGCTGACCACTTTTGTTGGCGCATTATTAGCTTCGTTTCGCCCCAGCAGACTGGACCATTTGGAGAAAAACAAAAATGGTTTTTTTTCATTTTCACTTGAATAGAACAAAAAACAATAATTTATTTTAATTATGTGGCCAAACAGAAAAGCCATGCGTTTCTACACGGCGGCACCAAGAAGAGGCCGCCGTGACCAAAGACGAGGATCACCAGCTGTGTTACAGGCAGAGGACATTGCCCAGTCCGGTTTCAGCTGATTCCTGTTATAGACTAAAGCCCTGTTTGGGAGGCTTAGTCCTTCATGGGGACGTCAGTAAGTCATGACTAATTCAGTATGGGATAAGGAAATATCAGATAAATTGTTGGACGGGAGGCGGATACTCCGCTTTTACAGGCTGCTGCCATCCACCTCCGCTTCTGCTTAGGGTCCAGTTTTCCAACTCCCAGTTCTCCGGGAGACGTCTATTAGTCCTCTTTTTGCGTTGAACTATTAAAAACGTTCAGCTAGTCGTCAACCGATATTGTGTGCCACTGGCTCACGTCAGTGTCAAAAGACATGCTTGCGTTTCACTGGTTTACCAAGGTCCATGTGACGTCAGGACTCGCTAACTGCTCAGGTCAGGCCCTCTAAATGCTAGTCCAGTAGTAAGCGCCCAGCTGACTCACCAATGTCATCCCTTCCACCCAGTTAGGCGGGTGGAGTATCAGTTATGTGGTATATGGGTTAGCTTATGATCCTAATTCCGTTCTAGCATTCCAATTGGGGAATGTGATCAGAGCCGGTGTTGACCCTGGCCTATTATTCCTCTACTTAACTGATTATTCCCCAGTATTATCCACATTGTTCAATCCAGTTAGGAATTGTTATTCGAATGGCCTTGATCTGGACTAACGCTAGTCCACACTGGCTCACTGTTTTACATGAGGCTATGTGGTGTTCCAAATGCATCATCAGCTCGGAAGTGAGGCGGTTTGAGTTGGAGGCTGTAGAGGAATTGGTTCTTCACCACCAACCAAAATGATCCCTCTAGAGGAAACGGCCGCTTGGGAATGATAACTGTGGGTCCGATGGATTTGATTGAAGTATCGTTTTATTGAATCCCCGTTGGTGACGTATCCGAAAGCTGCCTGGTTTTAATGTGGCTCCCGCTGCGCGTCCTGTCGGACAAGATGGAGAAGTCTTCCGCTATCTCTGCTTAATCTCTTTCCAGGGAATGTTCGACACTGAGGCAGCACTGAAGTTCAACTGAGAGGATTCCTGCTTTTTATCCTGAAAGAGGAAAAGCGGAAATAACAGCAACATGCTATAGAGAGAAAATAGTGGATTATGGAAAAGAGAAATGTGACACAGTAACTGCACGAGGAATGCCGGCTCGGTTCATCTGGATCTTACTATTAACACTGCTACTGCTCCCAACACCTACTGCTATTAGTGACTACTACAGTAATATAAAATAATAAACTATATTTTAATCTTCATGCACTGAAATTCAGCTCAAGTGCTTTACATATAGCTACAGATCAACAAAAAGGCAAACGAGAAAACAGTAAAAGCGCAAAGTGTAGGAGTTAAAGAAATAGCAACCTATTTCTGCATAAATCCAGTAAAAATCTCATAATATAATCAAATATGTTGTAAAATGAATGATTAAATACATACGGAATAAAACCAGAACCCACAATGGAACAAATATTAATACTTAACTTAATAGTTAACTTAATAATTAATGATGAAACTCAGCTCAAATGCTTTATATACATAAGAAGGGGAAAAAATAATAAAATATATTAGAATTGAAAGATTCTAAAAATGATTAATTGTACTCGAATATAAATTCACAGAAAATAATGAAATTTGATTAAAATGTTTAAATACACAAAAAAAAACATATTTGTCCACAATGGAAAATATAAATACTGAACTTAAATATTTGTGCTTAATATACATAAGAAGGGGGAAAAATGCAGTTAGAGAAATAGTAGAATTAAAATTTCTCAAAATGAATCAACTGAATATAAATTCACAGAATATAATTAAATGTGATAAATATGTCTAAATACACAATAAAACAAGACTTATTATTTTTTTACTTGCATAGACCATTCATGGATTATAATTCATCTGAGGGCTTTACATGAAGCTTAAAGAGGAAAATAAGAAATTTGAAAAAAAGCTAAGAGAAGTCAAAGGCCAAAAAGTCAAGTTCTAACAATAAACAATTAACAAATACAGCTGAAATAAAACTGATATAAAATAATAAAATATGATTAAATAAGTGATTAAATACGACATAAAACAAAAAACTATGGAATTTCATGTATTGAAATTCAGCTCGAGTGTTTTACCTAAAGCATAAAGGGGTGGGGTTCGAAATCGGAGAAAATACAGCACTGGATAAACAAGAGGTAGGAACGAAATTAAACGTGTTGGTGCATGTTGGTGCGTGTTGGTGCGTGTTGGTGCGTGTTGGGCTGGTGTGAGTGGATCAGCATATTAAACACGGCAGCTTGTGCAGGTGTCAGAATGGAACTGCAACAGGTGGAACCGGAAATTCCTAAAACAAGGTGGTAAATAGAAGCTCCTGTTTTTCAGCCACTCCATAAACAAACAAACAAATAAATAAACAAACAAATAAATAAATAAATAAATAATTGAACTAATAGATTTTGTAGCTACGAGTTCAGGCCCCTCTACGGGCATGCCCATTTCTCCCGAGCGACAGTGGAGAAAGATCACGATATCACTTTGAGTTTCGTCAAACTGCCTGTTTAATTAGAATATTAATTAGCAGTGATTCCACACTCTGCTGCAATTAAGGCTCGTTAGTGTAATTTACATCTGCATTAGTAGATAAAAGCTGTAAATTAGAGGTGAGAGTCGCGGAGCTCTCTTCTCCATCTACATTGGTTTTATCTCCGTCAGTGGCGTTCCAGGTCGAGCCGGGACTTCTCCCTGGACGACTTACAGTATCTCTACGGGGGAGGGGGGGTAAGGGGGTAGAGATACTGTAAGTCGTCCAGGGAGAAGTCCCGGCTCGACCTGGAACGCCACTGACGGAGATAAAACCAATGTAGACGGAGAAGAGAGCTCCGCGACTCTCACCTCTAATTTACAGCTTTTATCTACTAATGCAGATGTAAATTACACTAACGAGCCTTAATTGCAGCAGAGTGTGGAATCACTGCTAATTAATATTCTAATTAAACAGGCAGTTTGACGAAACTCAAAGTGATATCGTGATCTTTCTCCACTGTCGCTCGGGAGAAATGGGCATGCCCGTAGAGGGGCCTGAACTCGTAGCTACAAAATCTATTAGTTCAATTATTTATTTATTTATTTATTTGTTTGTTTATTTATTTGTTTGTTTGTTTATGGAGTGGCTGAAAAACAGGAGCTTCTATTTACCACCTTGTTTTAGGAATTTCCGGTTCCACCTGTTGCAGTTCCATTCTGACACCTGCACAAGCTGCCGTGTTTAATATGCTGTGTCTGATCCACTCACACCAGCCCAACATGCACCAACACGCACCAACACGCACCAACACGCACCAACACGTTTAATTTCATTCCTACCTCTTGTTTATCCAGTGCTTTATTTTCTCCGATTTCGAACCCCACCCCTTTATGCTTTAGGTAAAACACTTGAGCTGAATTTCAATACATGAAATTCCATAGTTTTTTGTTTTATGTCGTATTTAATCACTTATTTAATCATATTTTATTATTTTAGATCAGTTTTATTTCAGCTGTATTTGTTAATTGTTTATTGTTAGAACTTGACTTTTTGGCCTTTGACTTCTCTTAGCTTTTTTTCAAATTTCTTATTTTCCTCTTTAAGCTTCATGTAAAGCCCTCAGATGAATTATAATCCATGAATGGTCTATGCAAGTAAAAAAATAATAAGTCTTGTTTTATTGTGTATTTAGACATATTTATCACATTTAATTATATTCTGTGAATTTATATTCAGTTGATTCATTTTGAGAAATTTTAATTCTACTATTTCTCTAACTGCATTTTTCCCCCTTCTTATGTATATTAAGCACAAATATTTAAGTTCAGTATTTATATTTTCCATTGTGGACAAATATGTTTTTTTTTGTGTATTTAAACATTTTAATCAAATTTCATTATTTTCTGTGAATTTATATTCGAGTACAATTAATCATTTTTAGAATCTTTCAATTCTAATATATTTTATTATTTTTTCCCCTTCTTATGTATATAAAGCATTTGAGCTGAGTTTCATCATTAATTATTAAGTTAACTATTAAGTTAAGTATTAATATTTGTTCCATTGTGGGTTCTGGTTTTATTCCGTATGTATTTAATCATTCATTTTACAACATATTTGATTATATTATGAGATTTTTACTGGATTTATGCAGAAATAGGGTGCTATTTCTTTAACTCCTACACTTTGCGCTTTTACTGTTTTCTCGTTTGCCTTTTTGTTGATCTGTAGCTATATGTAAAGCACTTGAGCTGAATTTCAGTGCATGAAGATTAAATATAGTGTATTATTTATATTACTGTAGTAGTCACTAATAGCAGTAGGTGTTGGGAGCAGTAGCAGTGTTAATAGTAGATCCAATGAACAGCAGCAGTATTCCTCGTGCAGTACTGTGCACATTTCCTCTTTTCCATAATCCACTATTTTCTCTCTATAGCATGTTGCTGTATTCCGCTTTTCCTCTTTCAGGATAAAAGCAGGAATCCTCTCAGTGAACTTCAGTGCTGCTCAGTGTCGAACATTCCCTGGAAAGAGATCAGAGATAAGCGGAAGACTTCTCCATCTGTCCGACAGGACGACGCAGAGGAGCCACATTAAAACCAGCAGCTTCGGATACGAACCAACGGTTTAATAAAACGATACTTCAGATCAAATCCATCGACCCACAGTTATCATCAAGCGCCGTTTCCTCTAGAGGGATCATTTTGGTTCTGGTGAAAGAACAATTCCTCTACAGGCCTCCAACCAAACCGTCTCCACTTCCGAGCTGATGATGCATTTGGGAACACCAATAGCCTCATGTAAACAGTGAGCCAGTGTGACTAGGTTAGTCAGATCAAGGCCATTCCGAATACAATTCCTAACTGATTGAACAATGTGGATAATACTGGGAATAATCAGTTAAGTAGAGGAATAATAGCCAGGTAAACACCCTGCTCTTACCACATTCCCAGTCGGAATGCTAGAACGGAATTAGGATCATAAGCTAACCCATATACCACATAACTCTCCACCCGCCTAACTGGGTGGAAGGGATGACATTGGTGAGTCAGCTGGGAGCTTACTACTGGACTAGCATTTAGAGGGCTGACCTGCAGTTAGCGAGTCCTGACGTCACATGACCTTGGTAAACCAGTGAAACGCAAGGCATGTCTTTTGACACTGACGTGAGCCAGTGGCACACAATATCGTTGACGAGTGAACGTTTTTAATAGTTCAACGCAAAAAGAGAACTAATAGACGTCTCCCGGAGAACTGGGAGTTGGAAAACCGGACCCTAAGCAGAAGCGGAGGTGATGGCAGCAGCCTGTAAATCGAGTAGCCGCTCCCGTCCAATCATTTATCTGATATTTCTTATCCCATACTAATTAGTCATGACTTACTGACGTCCCCATGAAGGACTAAGCCTCCCAAACAGGGCTTTAGTCTATAACAGGAATCAGCTGAACCGGACTGGGGAATGTCTCTGCATGTAACACAGCTGGTGATCCATCGTCTTTGGTCAAGGCGGCCTCTTCTTGGTGCCGCCGTGTAGAACCATGGCTTTCTGTTTGGCACATAATTAAAATAAATTATTGTTTTTGTTCTATTCAAGTAGAAAATGACATTTCTCCAAATGGTCCAGTCTGCTGGGCGAACGAAGCTAATAATGCGCCAACAAAAGTGGTCAGCATCACTTTCTTCACCAAACAGATCCGACCAGAAAGATTAATTACAGCTCCGCACGCACCAGGCCGGCTGTATGCAGAACACCGAGCCCTGAGCTGTCTTGCTTCGGCGTGTGCTTTCTCGTGTTTGCTGGGAATTGCGCTAAATTGACCTGCGCTAGCCTTTCTCCTGTTGTTTTTGTTTAGCTTCGGACATGAATAACCAAACACGTCACACACGGAATGACTAAATGCATTTCCGTGGCACAGGAAATCACGGCTGAGGGTTCTCGGGTAATTCCCTGAACTGCTGAACTTTATTACTCATCTATTCTTTATTTGAGCAATCACAACTTCTTATCCTCGCAGTGACGCTGATCAACAGTGGCGAACGCTCAGGGAAAAAGATGTGCTGTGCGACTGCGTATCCCGGTGTCTGTGGGGTTCAGCATGCGAAACATATATACTGGTCACTTACCCCTATCTTCAACCTACGCTTTCTGTACACTGTATCAGCTCCACTGGCCATACAGGACACTCTGTAGGTGTACAGGTCCAGACTGTAGTCCATCTGTTTCTCTGCGTACTGTATTACCCTGTTCTTCAATGGTCAGGACCCCCACAGGACCACCACAGAGCAGGCACTATGTGCGTTGTGGATCATTCTCAGCACTGCAGTGACACTGATGTGGTGGTGTGTTAGTGTTAAATAGTAATGGTGCATTTTTTAAATTTTATTTATCATGTTTATTTGTCAGAGAATTTCTACTAAAGTGTATGGCAGCGTCCTGGGGGCAGCGTCCTGTGGGGCAGCGTCCTGTGGGGCAGCGTCCTGTGGGGCAGCGTCCTGTGGGGCAGCGTCCTGTGCTAACTGCTGAAGGACTAGAGGATGACCAACACTGCACTGTGCAGCAGCAGATGAGCTATCGTCTCGGACTGTCCATCTACAAGGTGGAGCAGCAAGGTAGGAGTGTCTAATAGAGTGGACAGTGAGTGGACACAGTGTCTCAACACTCCAGCAGCACTGCTGTGTCTGATCCACTCACACCAGCACCACACACACTAACACACCACCACCACGTCAGTGTCACTGCAGTGCTGAGAATGACCCACCACCCACATAGTACCTGCTCTGTGGGGGTCCTGTGGGGGTCCTGACCATTGAAGAACAGGGTAATACAGTACACAGAGAAACAGATGGATACCAGTCTGGACCTGTACAATACCTGACAGTCCAGTTTTTTTCCTGTATGGTCAGCGGAGCTGATACAATAAAGTGCTGACTAGCTCGGACTGCTAGCCACATTAGACAACCACAACATTGGCAACCCATACCGACTCTTTACAGTGGAAGCCCCCTGCAAACACTGCTGCAACCACAAAAGATTGGATCCACTGATCTGCCTACCAAGGGGGGGGGGGGGGGGGGGGGGGAGGGGGGGGGGGGGGGGGGGGGGGGGGGGGGGGGGGGGGGGGGGGGGGGGGGGGGGGGGGAGGGGGGGGAGGGGGGGGGGATGTGGGGAGGGGGGGGGGCGTGGGGGGGGGCGGGGGAGGGGGGGGGGGGGGGGGGGTGGGGGAAAAAAAAAAAAAAAAAAAACGGTTTCAAAATCAGATACTGAACATTGTTTGGCCCCGGTTTCCCAAGGCTACAGTAACAGTGTGTGTGGTTTGGGATAACGGCCTATAGTCCAGCAAAGCTTAAATAAAACATAATCTTATTGTAAATGAGTTATGGCTTTCCGCACCCTCACGAAGCCACCAAAAGTCCCAAAGATTGGATTGGGCATGGATTGGACAAGTCTCTGCATGTGTTCAAGACACTCTCACATCAGAGAATTGGTCAGCTGGTCCAGATTTGTGGAGCCTTCCCTTGGCACAGTTCCGAGGAGAATTCCTGTAGGGCTGGGATTGTAACCACTGCTGGTAGAAACCCGTATGACCGTACGCTTCCATACACCTGCAGATTCAGCTACTTCCTTTCACACTATGGTCTTTGGCCACGGCCCCACATGCAGTCCCTCCTTTTAGCCAAATCATTACCATCTGCTCTGGAGCCATTTTCCCACACATGGAACGAGACATTTCCTCCACTGTACCACTCTTCCCAATCTATGGATCCGTCACTCACACCCCACAGGTATTTATAGCCCCGTCATCCTCGTACAGCGCCATCTGCAGGAGCCTGAAGGTACTACCACCTTAAACACACAGTGAGATTACACTGCGGAAGACGTAACCGATTCTGGCCAAATATTTATGGACCTGATTCCAGCATGTTACATATACAGCACATCAGAATCCAAACCAGAGTGAGACTCATGCCTTCCCTGCATCGTCCTCATGCTGCCTCGCTTACTTTCATTCAAATTCTGTCCACCGTGTCTCCTCCTCCTCCTCTCTCTTCCTGTCTCTCTGCTCTGTGTATTGGAGGCCGTTGTTTGCCCGGTCTGATTAAGATGGAAATCAATCACCCCACTCTGGTGGGCATTAGTAAAGTGGAAGACTGTGGAAGTGATATTCTTCACATCAGTCACCTCTCTCGCTCTGTCTCTGCAGGCTGTGCGCGCCTCTAAAGCTAAAACACTCTGCGCTTATAGATTGGCAGCGTCTTTACGCCGGCTCTTTGAACGGGATGGTCCCGTAGAGAGCGGCGTGTCTGAGAGGAGAGGATGGAGAGGACTGTGTGAAGCATATGCTGCGGTTTTATCCGAGAGAGGAAGTGCCTAGTCGAATCAAAGACACGGAGTCAGTGCAGCCATGGGCTACCAGGGAAACAAAACCATAACCAACACAAAACAGACATAGACATAGACACTGACGTGGTGGTGTTAGTGTGTGTGGTGCTGGTGTGAGTGGATCAGACACAGCAGTGCTGCTGGAGTGTTTAGACACCAGGTCCACTCACTGTCCACTCTATTAGACACTCCTACCTTGCTGCTCCACCTTGTAGATGGACAGTCAGAGACGATAGCTCGTCTGCTGCACAGTGCAGTGTTGGTCATCCATGCCGTCCACAGGACGCCGCCCTATAGGCACTGCCATACACCTCAGTTCGCTAACCCAACACGCCAGACATCTCGGTATGGAGCTGTAGAGGTTCCTAATGGAGTCCTGTGATAATCCATCCCATGCAGCTTGAACATCCTCACACAGTTCCTGCAGATGGTGCGGTAGGGGTGGAGGTGGAGGGACACCAGGTCTTCTGGACGTGGGACAGCAAACCGTCCATCTTGGTGCTGACCACGGTGCCTCCACACACGGATTCGTTGGGCGTCTCCACCAAGACTAAAGCGGGACTCGTCACTGAAGATGACCCGCTGCCATTCTGAGTCACTCCATGACAGTCTGGTACGACACCACTGCAGTCTTTGGTGACGGTGACGTGGTGTTAAGGACAGGCGTGGTAACGGTCTGTGTGCATGTAGTCCTGCGTGGTGCAGCCGTCTGCCAATGCTGCTGCACTAACAGGATGACTCATGGAGGACACCACTGCTCGCTGGATGTCTGTAAAGGTGGCTGCTGGGTCAGTCAGGTACAGAGATAAGACCCGCCCTTGCTTACGCCACATGTGCGGTCAAGCATGAAACTTGAATCAATAGCATGTTTAAAGATGTCAAACCTACACACCAAGTTTCAGCCCTGTCGGTTGATTCCTTCTGAGTGCAGCTATTCTATTGATGACTGTTCTTCATCCTATATAATCTAGAATTGTACATCATGCCCATGCATGAATTATCACATATAGAACGTGCAACATCCTCTCACCTTCCCACTTTCTAATAGGTGGAACACCCTCGTGCTGTATATGACAGCCCACACTCAACACAAAGAACCCTGGTTCTTGAATTGGTTCTGTTCAGGTTTGGTAGAACGTTGGATGCTATTCAGGGAGCCGGTCTGCGTTTGCACCAGCTTTTATTGGAACCAAGAAACGCCAAAGGATACAACATCAACGTCAACAGGAGGCACTGTACAGAGGGAGTAAACAGTAGAACCAAGATGGCGGAGCGTGTAGATGACCTGCGAGTGTTTGTGCTGGTATTCCAGATGTTGGTTTATATCCAGATAGCAAGCACGGATCAACTACTGGAGATAAGAGGATGTAGCGCACGTCTTCAGCACATGTATTCCTGCACGAGGAGAGAAGTAACAGCTACAGAGATGAATCGGTTCTAATGCAGACAGTGTAGGCATCACTCCAACATGGCGGATTAGAGAACAACAGACAACTCAGCATCTATGCATGTGGCGCAAAGAGTAACCCGGGCACCTGAACCTGAACCTGCTGGCAAACAGGTCCAGAAAGCAGTGCATGCACGTGGTCATTGGTTCCTCATAGTTACAAAGAGTGTCCATTTGAGAGCAATCTGTGGCTGAGATTCACCACCTTATCAATCACCAGATTCTTTCCTGACACTTCCTGACTACTGAGTCCTTGGAATTCCCTGGAACTGGCACATAAACTGTACAGTTTGCTGGAGGAGGGATATTGATGCTATGGGGTTGTTGTTCAGGGTTGAGAATTCCAGTGAAGGGAAGTCTTAACGCTTCAGCATTCCAAAACATTCCGGACAACTGTACGCTTCTTTGTGGAAACAGTCTTGGGAATAACCTTCCCTGTTCCAGCATGACAATGTCAATGAGCAATAAACTCCCAATGAATACCTATGGATTGGATAGATGATAAAAACTTCTGTAGGTGTCCCAATACTTTTGTCCATTTCTTTACAAACCATATATGTATACATGCATGTTTATTTCAGATCTTCTTTGGCACATTGACACTTCCTGACTACTGATTCCTCAAAATTCCCTGTAACTGACAAACAGAAACCTTAAAATGACACTTGTAACATGAACTAATTCACTGGGACGATATGTTTGAGTTGGGGGCTCTAGGGTCCGATTTGATTCAGCCAACCTTGTTGGACTTTTGATAGCCTACTGCAGCATCTCAGATGCAGAACACAAAGCACTGCCAGCACAAATAAGGCAGGCCGGTTTACCCAAGTGATCCACACGAAACACGTCCTTCCTGCTAACCTGAGTGAACCAGACTCCAGGAATACTTCACTCTCAGTAAACGCCAGACAATTCATTTATGCCCATTAAACGACAACACAAAATATAAATGGCATGGTCTGTATAATCAGACTCGGTCAGGCCTAGCAGCCATCTGAAGCCAACCCACAACAACAGGCCCGAGTGCAAGCAGAACCAGAGCTCTAGAGATCGAACACAGAGCAGTAGAGTTAGAGCCATGAGCCCACTTACCTTCAGCTTACAACCAGGTGAACAGACGAACCACATGTACCTCCACCAAACAGCCTCTCTCCTAACTCTTCTTCTACACTGAACCTGTAGCTATAGAGCACATACCTGCCCCTAGTGGGCACAGGCTTAACTACATAGACGGTGTCACACCATGAGTCACAGAGCCCACTTCTACAGTATATTAGAACCATATACAGTGGGGCAAAAAAGTATTTAGTCAGCCACTGATTGTGCAGGTTCTCCTACTTAGAAAGACGAGAGAGGTCTGTCATTTTCATCATAGGTACACTTCAACTATGAGAGAAAAAAGGAAAAAAAAATCCAGGAAATCACACTGTAGGATTTTTAAAGAATGTTTCTGTAAATTATGGTGAAAATAAGTATTTGGTCAATAACAAAGTTCAACTCACTACTGTAACATAACCCTTGTTGGCCATAACAGAGGTCAAACGTTTCCTGTAGGTCTTCACCAGGTGTGCCCACACTGTAGCTGGTAGTCCAGCCCATTCCTTCATGGAGATCTCCTCTAGAGCAGTGATGTCGCTGGGCAACACGGACTTTCAACTCCCTCCACAAATTTTCAATGGGGTTGAGGTCTGGAGACGGGCTAGGCCCTGGCTAGGACCTTGAAATGCTTTTTATAGAGCCACTCCTTCGCTGGCCACTCCTTCGCGGTGTGTTTGGGATCATTGTCATGCGGGAAGACCCAGCCGTGTTCCATACGTCTTCAATGCTCTCAATGATTGAAGGAGTTGTGGCTTAAAATCTCACAATACATGGCCCCATGCATTCTTCCCTTAACACGGATCAGTCATCATGTAGTTTAAATAAAGACCCTCAAAGACCCTCAAAGTAAATAACACCAGGATTCATTTTGATGATGAATTCAGGTGTTCCGTTCAGTTCCATTCCCACAGGTGTATAAGATCCAGCAGCTAGCCATGAGCTCCACCTATACAGACATTAGAGAGAGAACGAGTCAGTCTGAAGAGCTCACTGAACTCCAGCTGTATGGTGATGTAAGAGGAACCACAGCAGGTCAGAACCATGAAGTACCAGATCATGTGGGTCTCCCAGTGCTGAGGAGCACAGTGTGTAGAAGTCTCCAGACCTCCAGACCTCCGAATTTACTCTGACCACCATGACCACCAACACTGAGCCCCCATGGCAGAGCGACGTATGGAGTGATGGAGTAAACCACCTCCACTGGACTCTGGAGCGGTAGAATTGTGTTCTATGGAGTGATCAATCAGGCCTCTCTATCTGGCAGTTTGATGGACAAGTCTGGGTTTAGAGAGCCCCAGGAGAATGTTCCCTGGCTGACTTCATTGTGCTGACTATACAGTTTGGTGGAGGAGTGGTTGTTGTTCAGGGGTGGGCCTAGAGCCTAGAGAATTCCGGTCAATGCTTCAGCTTTCCAAGACATTCTGGACAACTGTACGCTTCCAGCTTTGTGGGAACAGTTTGGGGAAGAACCTCCCTCTTCCAGCATGACTGTGTCCCAGTCCACAAGGCAAGGTCTATAAAGGCTGGTTGGTTGAGCTTGGTGTGGAAGAACTTGACTGGCCCGCACAGAGCCCTGACCTCAACCGCTTCCAACACATTCAGGATGAACTGGAATGGAGATTGTGAGCCAGGCCTTCTTGTCCAACATCAGTTTCTGACCCCACCAATGCTCTTCTGGATGAGTGGGGGGTGTGGAATTCCTATGGGTACACTCTGGAATCTTGAGAAAGCCTTCCCAGAAAAGTGGAGATGGCTGTTATAGCTACAAAGAGGGATAAACTTTAAGGATTTAGAATAGACTGTGATAAAAGCTTCTGTAGGGGTGATTTATAGGCGTCCCAATACTTTTGTCAATTTCATTACAAACCACAACGAACTATATATGTATATATGCATGTATGGGAAGCGAATGTCCCTGGATGACAGTGTTCGTCTACCTCTGGCATTATGCTCCAGCCGGCCTCCTGATAATTAAATCAAACGGAGCACAATGGGAACGTATGCAGATTTGATGTCAATAAACCACAATAGCAAGATGATATTAATCAGCGCCGTGGTGCTCGTCTCCTCTAAGGATTACTTCATCCCCGTTTCCAGTATTCTGGTGTTTTTGAGACGACAGCTGTTGCACCCAAAAGAACCGTAATTACACGTAAGTGCTTTCAGCCTTTCATCAATAGAAGTAATTAGAATGGCAGGGAAATTGGCGTTTGAGCCGCGGTCCTTTTGTGCTCCTCCTAGGCCTCCTCTCGTGGCGTTTGATGAAACACTGGAATGAATTGCCGGTGAATTAAGCTAAATCACGGTGACGCACTGTTTACTGAAGACGTCCCTTCCGAGGCCGGCGCGTGTATGGGACTCCGCGGGAAAGTAAAAGAGGAATTCTCCTGGATCGGAGAGCCATAAACGCTGCGTCTCAGGTGCGTGGAGCTCAGGCTTTAATATACATGAGCACCTGCGGAGACGCCAGCTGGTTGAAGGATTTTTGAGAAAGCCTTTATTCTCTCAAGTGCCCTCCGGCTACACTGTTGATGTTGCCATGACACATTAGAGTTCCTGTTTGGTGGCATTCCAAGGCCTCCCAGGAAGATTCCGGCTCCAAAGGAGTTCAGTTCGTTTTGATACCATCCATTCCTGATGCCTTACCTGAGGCACGTCAGTTCAAGCATCGTGTCGCTTCCATCCTCACACTGGACTCCAGGAAGCATGACTACCCTCTGTCTGCATCACCTCAGGAGTGGATTATTGACTGGGCTGGTAAGGCCAGCTTCCCAAGAGCATTGGATTACCAGGGACCGTTGGGGACCTCAGGCCGCATGACCCAAGTTGGCCCAAAGATGGAGCAAGTCAAGCAGCTGTAAAGAGAATCTGGGCCCAAGCCAGTGAGCAAGCCAAAGGGGACAGTGGCAGGGAAAAACTCCCTTAGAGCAAGAGACCCTCGAGAGGAACCAGGACTCAAAAGGAGAACCCATCCTCCTTGGGTTGACCCGGTATAGTAAGACTATCACAAAAAGGATCAGGAATTACAGTTATTGAATACTAAACAAGTGTTGAGTGGTTTAGGAGGAGTGTTGAGTGGTTTAGTAAGAGTGTTGAGCGTTTTATAACGAGTGTTGGGTGTTTAAGGAGAAGTGTTGATTGTTTTAGGAATGTTGAGTGATTTAGGAGAGGTGTTGAGTGGTTTAGGAGAAGTGTTGAGTGTTTAGGAGGAGTGTTGGGTGTTTTAGGAGGAGTGTTGAATGTTTTAGGCAGAGCGTTGAGTGTTTTAGGAGTGTTGAGTGATTTAGAAGATGTGCTGAGTGTTTTAGGAGAAGTACTGAGTGTTTTAGGAGAAGCGTAGAATGTTTTAGGAGGAGTGTTGAGTGTTTTAGGAGGAGTGTTGACTGATTTAGGAGGAGTGTTGACTGATTTAGGAGTGTTGAGCGCTTTAGGAAAAGTGTTGAGTGTTTTAGGAGGAGTGTTGAGTGTTTTAGGAGATGTGTTGAGTGTTTAGGAGGAGTGTTGAGTGTTTTAGGAGGAGTGTTGAGTGTTTTAGGAATGTTGAGTGATTTAGGAGAGGTGTTGAGTGGTTTAGGAGAAGTGTTGAGTGTTTAGGAGGAGTGTTGGGTGTTTTAGGAGGAGTGTTGAATGTTTTAGGCAGAGTGTTGAGTGTTTTAGGAGTGTTGAGTGATTTAGAAGATGTGCTGAGTGTTTTAGGAGAAGTACTGAGTGTTTTAGGAGAAGCGTAGAATGTTTTAGGAGGAGTGTTGACTGATTTAGGAGTAGTGTTGAGTGGTTTAGGAGTGTTGAGTGCTTTAGGAAAAGTGTTGAGTGTTTTAGGAGGAGTGTTGAGTGTTTTAGGAGATGTGTTGAGTGTTTTAGGAGGAGTGTTGAGTGTTTTAGGAGAAGTGTTGAGTGTTTTACGAGGAGTGTTGAGTGTTTTAGGAGAAGTGTTGAGTGTTTTAGGATGAGTGTTGAGTGTTTTAGGAGGAGTGTTGAATGATTTAGAAGATGTGTTGAGTGTTTTAGGACGAGTGTTAAGTGATTTAGGAGGAGTGTTGAGTGTTTTAGGAATGTTGAGTGATTTAGGAGAGGTGTTGAGTGGTTTAGGAGAAGTGTTGAGTGTTTAGGAGGAGTGTTGGGTGTTTTAGGAGGAGTGTTGAATGTTTTAGGCAGAGTGTTGAGTGTTTTAGGAGTGTTGAGTGATTTAGAAGATGTGCTGAGTGTTTTAGGAGAAGTACTGAGTGTTT
>JAMWET010002463.1:47500-57500 GCA_024036415.1 Prochilodus magdalenae
TTAATTAGGGGCCCTCTATATCGACGTTCAGGCCTTGATTCTGATTCTGATTATTAATACAGTAACATAGAACTGTCTAAAAGGATTCGGGAACTTCCGAGCAGCACTGTAGGTGTTGGGAGCTGTAAGAGTATTCCAGAGTATTCCTGGTCTTTCACCTATATCCGCATTTCAGCGGAAGAGGGTCCCGGTGCGACAGCGCTGGCATGCCCAGCGCGGACGACTAGAGGAATGAGCCGGAGTCGCAGTCGCACTCCGCTGCCGTCTCTTTGGCCCTTATCTATGATGGCCGGTAATTCCAGCTTTTTATTGTTATGGCCTACGGCACTCTGGGGGCTTGTTATTGGTAGCGCAGGTGTAAAGAAACTTGATTGCAGGTTATTCCTTCTCTTTTATAGTCTGTACTCTGTCTTGTATGAGCGTGCAGTGTAGTAAAACTTTCCTAAAGCCTATTAGAGAGGGGTTTGGGATAATCCCGTTTGTGGCAGATACAGAAGACCACGGGGGATGCTAATCCCTATAAGTTCGGAGTCATTACTGCCATTCTGCTGCACTATTTAAGTGCAATTATGGCACCACACACTTGTATAAAGCTGTGGTCGGTTGGTTCGCATATGATGCGATTTTGATTTTTGTTTGTTTGGAAAACATACGTTGAGGGATGCTGCGTTTCTGTGCACAGCGGTAACTTTGTGCAGGCACAAAATCGACCTACACACACAAATGTTGGGGTTGATTTTGTCCCTCAGTAAGCTAAGAGTCCCGATATAGTTCAAACCATAATTCACTTTACGTCCAGGTCCAAGTCTCCTCGGCACTGGCTGGGGGCTTGTCTTTACAGCGTGCCAGGCCATGCCGTAATTCTTTGTTGCCTGAGTCCAGAAACTACTCAGTTATCGTTCTAGCTCTTTCCTTGTGGTGAGAGAGAGGAGGGGGGAGTCTGCAGTCAGCTGCAGTTCAACACCAGTGAAGAAACACTCAGTAAATGCTAGTGGGCGCAAATGTAAAGTAGCTAACCTAGCCAGTGTGTGTTAGTGTGCTGTAAGTAGCGTGTCGGTGTACAGTAACTCAGTATGTGTAATGTGTTAGTGTGCTGTAAGTAGCGTGTCGGTGTACGGTAACTCAGTAAGTGTAATGTGTTAGTGCGCTGTAAGTAGCGTGTCGGTGTACAGTAACTCAGTAAGTGTAATGTGTTAGTGTGCTGTAAGTAGTGTGTCGGTGTACGTAACTCAGTAGTTGTAATTGTTTTAGTGTGCTGTACAGTAGCGTGTCGGTGTACAGTAAACTCAGTAAGTGTAATGTGTTAGTGTGTCTGTAAGTAGCGTGTCGGTATATACAGTAAACTCAGTTAAGTGTAATGTGTTATTAGTGTGCTGTAAGTAGCGTGTTGGTGAGCGGTAACTCAGTAAGTGTAATGTGTTTAGTGTACTGTAAGTAGTGTGTTGGTGTACGGTAACTCAGTAAGTGTAATGTGTTAGTGTGTGCTGTAAGTAGCGTGTCGGTTGTACGGTAACTCAGTAAGTGTGCATTGTTAGTGTGCTGTAAGTAGTTGTGTCGGTGTACAGTAACTCAGTA
Organism: Prochilodus magdalenae; assembly: GCA_024036415.1. Classification (NCBI taxonomy): domain Eukaryota; kingdom Metazoa; phylum Chordata; class Actinopteri; order Characiformes; family Prochilodontidae; genus Prochilodus; species Prochilodus magdalenae. Next base: position 49,076 of record JAMWET010002463.1, read on the forward strand.
AGTGTAATGTGGTTTAGTGGCTGTAAGTAGCGTGTCGGTATACAGTAACTCAGTAAGTGTAAATGTGTTAGTGTACTGTAAGTAGTGTGTTTGGTGTAAGTTAACTCATTAAGTGTAAATGTGTTTATTGTACTGTAAGTAGTGTGGTTGGTGTACAGTAACTCAGTAAGTGTAGTGTGTTAGTGTGCTGTAAGGAGCGTGTGGGCAGGTGTACGGAACTCAGTAAGTGGTAATGTTTATGTGTGCTGTAAGTAGCGTGTCGGTGTACGGTAAGCTCAGTAAGTGTAATGTGTTAGTGTGCTGTAAGTAGCCGTGTCGGGTACGGTATCAATCAGTAAGTGTAGTGTGTTAGTGCGCTGTAAGTAGCGTGTTGGTGTACGGTAACTCAGTAAGTGTAATGTGTTAGTGCACTTGTAATTAGTGTGTTAGGTGTACAGTAACTCCAGTAATCTGGTAATAGTGGTTAGTGTGCTGTATAAGTAGCGTGTCGGTGTACAGTAACTCAGTAAAGTGTAATGTGTTAGATGTACTTGTAAGTAAGTGTGTTGGTGTAGCAGTAACTCAGTGAAGTGTAATGTGTTAGTGTGCTGTAAGTAGCGTGTCGGTGTACGGTAACTCAGTTAAGTGTAATGTGGTTAGTGTACTGTAAGTAGCGTGTTGGTGTACAGTAACTCAGTAAGTGTCAAATGTGTTAGTGTGCTGTAAGTATTGTTGGTGTACAGTAACTCAGTAAGTGTAATGCCGTTAGTGTGCTGTAAGTGAGTGTTGTTGGTGTACAGTAACTCAGTAAGTGTAAATGTGTAGTGTACTGTAAGTAGCGTGTTGGTGTACGGTAACTCAGTAAGTGTAATGTGTTAGTGTGCTGTAAGTAGCGTGTTGGTGTACGGTAACTCAGTAAGTGTAATGTGTTAGTGTGCTGTAAGTAGCGTGTCGGTGTAAGGTAACTCAGTAAGTGTAATGTGTTAGTGTGCTGTAAGTAGTGTTGGTGTACAGTAACTCAGTAAGTGTAATGCGTTAGTGTGCTGTAAGTAGTGTGTCGGTGTACGGTAACTCAGTAAGTGTAATGTGTTAGTGTGCTGTAAGTAGCGTGTCGGTGTACGGTAACTCAGTAAGTGTAATGTGTTAGTGTGCTGTAAGTAGTGTGTTGGTGTACGGTAACTCAGTAAGTGTAATGTGTTAGTGTGGTGTAAGTAGTGTGTCGGTGTACGGTAACCGTCAGTTGGGACTCGGTGGCTTTAATGTACATGTACAAGCTGCTGTGCTCAGTGTCAATGTGCCTCTTGAGTTTCCCTGATGCCCTCAACCCTCAAGATGTAAAACCAGGCGTCCGTCACCGCTTATTTGCATACAAGCCAGATAAATTTGCATGTCTAATACTGTCTTTGACATCTTAATCCTTCTGTCTGATTGGGAGCCTGATATTAAATATATCGCCATGAGGCGGGAAATGATCCCTTCATCCCAGCCTGGCACGTCACGTCCTTAATTTAACAGCATCCAAATTAAGTGAAGGGAGTTAATTTGCTTCCAGTGATGCGAGCAGGGCAGAGGCGGCGAGGGCTGATTCTCTTTGTAGGCAGGGGATTTACTCAGCATTCCTGACTGCGCTCCTCAGATTCCTGGAGGTTTTATGCCAACCACATTCATTAGCAACCTTATAGCAGAATCACCTAGCAGCCACCTGGAATACCATAGTAACTACCTGAAATACAATAGCAACCACTTGTAATACTGTAGCAACCACCTGGGACACCATGCCAAATACCTAACACCTAGCAGAGTAGTGTGCAGCCCCATGCCCAGGGAGGTTGTGTGGCTTGCATCAGTCTTGTCCAGTTACCAGATCGAACGTTCCACCCCACCCCACAACTGAATGCCCCTACCACCAGCCCCCACCTGCCCCTACCCCATCCCACAACTGCCCATAACTCAGCCTACGACTGCTCCTACTCCAGCCCACAATTGCGCCCACCCCAACCCACAACTGCTTCATCCCAGCTCACAACTGCACCCCCACAGCCCTTGAATGCTCCTACTACCTATCCGCACCTGCCCCCACCCCAACCCACGACCTCTTCATCCCAGCCCACGACTGTCCCCACCCCAGCCTACCATTTCCCCCACCCCAGGCTTTGCCTGTCCCACCACAGCCTGTGACTGTCCCCACAATTGCGCCCACCCCAACCCACGACTGCTCCATCCTAGCCCACGACTGTCCCCACCCCAGCCTACCATTTCCCCTACCCCAGCTCATGACTGCCCCTACCACAGCTCACAACTGCCTCCCCCACAGCCCATGAATGCTCCTACTACCTATCCACACATGCCCCGACCCCAACCCACCCCAAGCCTACCATTTCCCCTACCCCAGGCATCGACAGCCCCTACCACAGCCCACAACTGCTCCGATCCCAGCCCACGACTGTCCCCACCCCAGCCTACCATTTCCCCCACCCCATGCTTTGATTGCCCCTAACACAGCCTGTGACTGTCCCCAACCCAGCCCATGACTTTTCTATCCCACAACTGCAACCACCCAAACACACAACTGCCCCCTTCCCAACCTACAACTGCCCCCTCCCCAGCACACGACTGCCCCTTTCCCACCCTACCACTGCCCCCTCCCCAGCCCACGACTGCCCCCTCCTCAGCACACGACTGCCCCCTCCCCAGCCCACGACTGCCCCTAAAAACATATACCTGTCTGAAATGTCTTTTTGCAGCACAAACAGTTTAGCTTTAGTTCACTCTTCATATTAAAACGTTTGACAGCTTCTTTTATGGGGCTCTTCTGGTTAATGTGTCCACTAGATCTCATCCTCCCTCCCTCCCTTTCCACCTCCCTGAGACCCCTCGTCCACCCCTCCATCCCGGAGTCCTAATAGCCTGTCAACACATACTGCATCTGCTGTTCACTGAAGGATGGCAGGCAGTGGCCAGCCGCAGAACCACCTTGAAGGGTTTCCATTAGCAAGCCGACCCCCCCACTGCCGGACCCTCTGAGGTGCTTTAATGCTAATTCCATCATCCCAGTCTGACAGACACGTCCTCTCTAATGCTCTCCCTGTAACATCTCTGCTCCATGGCTCCTGTCTCGTCCACTCCTCACCTATCCTCAGCTGAACTGGTGGGATGCTGTCCAGGTTAACCCTTCGCAGACACTGATGTTGGACGAGAAGGCCTGGCTCGCAGTCTCCAGTCTAATTCATCCCAAAGGTGTTCTATCGCTCATTGTACCTGGCCTACCACTTTGTGCCTGAGCTGCTGTCGTTCCCAATCCCTCCCACTGTGTTCTAATCCCACTGACAGTGGACTGTGGAATATTTAGTAGGGAGGAAATTTCATGACTGGACTTGTAGCACAGGTGGATCCTATCACGGTAGCACGCTGGAGTTCACTGGGCTCCTGAGAGCGACCCATTCTCTCACTAAAAGTGAAAGCACAAGGGAGGTGTTTCAATAAACTGGCCGGTGAGTGAAAGCGGAAGGGAGGCGTTTCTAATAAAGTGGCCAGTGAGTGGAAGCACAAGGGTGGTGTTTCTAATAAAGTGGCCAGTGAGTGGAAGCACCAGGTAGGTGTTTCTAATAAAGTGGCCAGTGAATGGAAGCACAAGGGAGGTGTTTCTAATAAAGTGGCCAGTGAGTGGAAACACAAGGTGGGTGTTTCCAATATAGTGGCCAGTGAGTGGAAGCACAATGTAGGTGTTTCCAATATAGTGGCCAGTGAGTGGAAGCGCAGGGTGTTTCTAATAAAGTGGCCAGTGAGTGGAAGCACAGTGTAGGTGTTTCCAATAAAGTGGCCAGTGAGTGGAAGCACAGTGTAGGTGTTTCCAATAAAGTGGCCAGTGAGTGGAAGCACCAGGTAGGTGTTTCTAATAAAGTGGCCAGTGAGTGGAAACACAAGGGAGGTGTTTCTAATAAAGTGGCCAGTGAGTGGAAGCACAAGGGTGGTGTTTCTAATAAAGTGGCCAGTGAGTGGAAGCACCAGGTAGGTGTTTCTAATAAAGTGGCCAGTGAATGGAAGCACAAGGGAGGTGTTTCTAATAAAGTGGCCAGTGAGTGGAAGCACAAGGGAGGTGTTTCCAATAAAGTGGCCAGTGAGTGGAAGCACAAGGGAGGTGTTTCTAATAAAGTGGCCAGTAAGTGGAAGCACAAGGGAGGTGTTTCTAATAAAGTGGCCAATTAGTGGAAGCACAGTGTAGATGTTTCCAATAAAGTGGCCAGTGAGCGGAAGCACAGTGTAGGTGTTTCTAATAAAGTGGCCAGTGAGTGGAAGCACCAGGTATGGTGTTTCTAATAAAGTGGCCAGTGAGTGGAAGCAGGAGGGAGGTGTTTCTAATAAAGTGGCCAGTGAGTGGAAACACAAGGTGGCTGTTTCTAATAAAGTGGCCAGTTAGATAAATAAGGCATGTTATCTGCTGTCCTCACCATTTGGACCTGAGGGTGTAGAGGAAATAGCCCCTCACATTAAAGAGTGGGGGGCTTCAGTAGACGGGAAACCCTCACAGATAGCTCTAACGTCTGTATCAGAGGCGTCTGCTGGTTGACGAGTGCCGAAGTGTGCTTTGATTAATCTATAGCTGTGGGGTGAATCGTATGTGTTACATCATCGCATTGTTGTTTTAGACCTGATCCGGAACCAGTACCGTCCGTCCTTCTGACCCGGCTCTGACCGTCATGACTCACCGTGCGTCCCGAAGCGCTCTCAGTGGCACCTGAGTGGAGTCTTGTGGCCTTTCGGCACTCTTGTCCAAGACAAAGCAAAGTCTCGGTAAGCCCATTTGATCTGGCTCTGAAGTGGAGACTTAGATGAATCGGGGTTTACTTTGAAGTGGCTAATTCCCCTGGCCGCTCCAGCGATGGGTTTGGAGCGCCGCTCATATTCCGAGCCCTCATCAGAGACTTTTTTGGGCTTGTTTGGCAAATTGGAAACGAGTTGCCCCCTTTGTTCATTAAAAAAAGTTGGGACTTCAAAGATTGATCCGTCGCTGCTGCCTCGGCGCTGTTATGCTCTGCTGAAGTTCCTCTATAGCTGATAATGCCCAATTCCCCAGCTCAACACTGCACAGTACAGCTCTCCCTCCCTCTCAGACTCATTTATTCATCGGCCCAAACTCGCTGCACTGTCGGGTTCTTGGGGGGTGGGTGTCCTTTGAGCAGTGTCCTTTGAGTGGCGTCCTGTGGGCAGAGTCCTATGGGCATCATACTGTACATACTGCACTCCTGGACACTCTAGACACTTTACTGTATACCCTGTACATACAGTAACAGAGAGCTGAAAGCAAGAGTGGGAGATGGAGGAGATGAGAACAGAGAGAAGAACGATGGAGAGAGAGAAGGAGAGCAGACAGAGATGCAAGATAGAGAGAGAGAACGGAAGGAAGGACAGAAAGTTGAGAAATGGAATATATAGAGAGCGAAGAAGAGAGGGATGAGAGACAGAGAGAGAAGGAGAGGAGAGAGAGAGATGAGAGAAAGAGAGAGAAGGAGAGGAGCGAGAGATGAAAGACAAAGAGAGAAGGAGAGGAGCGAGAGATGAGAGAAAGAGAAAGAGGGAGAGGAGCGTGAGATGAGAAAAAGAGAGAGAGGGAGAGGAGCGAGAGATGAGAGAAAGAGAGAGAAGGAGATGAGAGATAGAGAAGGAGAGGAGAGAGAGATGAGAGACAGAGAGAGAAGGAGAGGAGAGAGAGATGAGAGAAAGAGAAAGAGGGAGAGGAGCGAGAGATGAGAAAAAGAGAGAGAGGGAGAGGAGCGAGAGATGAGAGACAGCGAGAGAAGGAGATGAGAGATAGAGAAGGAGAGAGGGATGAGAGACAGAGAGAGAAGGAGATGAGAGATAGAGAAGGAGAGAGAGATAAGAGACAGAGAGAGAAGGAGATGAGAGATAGAGAAGGAGAGGAGAGAGAGATGAGAGACAGAGAGAGAGGGAGAGGAGCGAGAGATGAGAGACAGAGAGAGAGAAGTAGAGGAGCGAGAGATGAGATACAGAGAGAGAGAAGGAGATGAGGGAAAGAGAAGGAGAGGAGCGAGAGATGAGAGACAGAGAGAGAGAAGGAGAAGAGAGAGAGAAGGAGACAGATGAGAGATGAGAGACAGAGAGAGAGAGGGAGAGGAGTGAGAGATGAGAGACTGAGAGACAGACGGAGAGGAGTGAGAAGGAGAGAGAGAGAGAGAGAAGGAGATGAGGGATAGAGAAGGAGAGGAGCGAGAGATGAGAGAGAGAGAGAGAGAGAAGGAGATGAGGGATAGAGAGGTAGAGGAGTGGGAGATGAGAGACAGAGAGAGAGAAGGAGATGAGGGATAGAGAAGGAGAGGAGCGAGAGATGAGAGACAGAGAGAGAGAAGGAGAGAGAGAGAAGGAGAGGAGCGAGAGATGTGAGACAGATAGAGAGAAGGAGAGAGAGAGAAGGAGAGGAGCGAGAGATGAGAGACAGATAGAGAGAAGGAGAGAAAGAGGGAGAGGAGCGAGAGATGAGAAAAAGAGAGAGAGGGAGAGGAGTGAGAGATGAGAGACAGAGAGAGAGAAGGAGAGAGAGAGAGGGAGAGGAGCGAGAGATGAGAGAGAGAGAGAGACAGAGAGAGAGGAGGAGATGAGGGAAAGAGAAGGAGAGGAGCGAGAGATGAGAGACAGAGAGACAGAAGGAGAGAGAGAGAAGGAGAGAGGGATGAGAGACAGAGAGAGAAGGAGAGAGAGAGAAGGAGAGGAGTGAGAGATGAGAGATGAGAGCCTTGCAGGCTGGTGATGTAAGTTTGGGATGCTCTCCTGTGGTGTTCCCGTCTCCGCCTGCTGCCTTTAAATACATGGAATAAACAGATCCTATCAAAACGTTCCCGAATCAATTACTCCACTGGGATTACCCTTACACACACACATACCGCACCCACACACACATACCACACACACACACACACCACACACACACACACACACATACCGCACACACCACACACACACACACACACACACACATACCGCACACACACACACATACCGCACACACACACACACATACCACACACACACACATACCGCACACACACACACATACACACACACACACTTATATATCCACACACACACACATATACCACACACACACATACCGCACCCACACACACAAACACACACATCGCACACACACATACCGCACCCACACATACACACACACAAATACCCCCACCTGTACCAGAAACACTTTTCGTGACTCTACAGTAGCAGTAGGCCGTGAGTCCGGTCCGGCTGTACAGTCGCTCTGACGTTTACAGGTTACTGTAAAACACAGTCCAGTCTGTCGGGTTCTTCTGACCACAGACATTTACAGGGAGTGTTTTACAGGCGCAGTAAAGCCGAGGAGCATAAAGCTCAGCCGCCGAGGATCCGGCGCCATCCTCAACAAAAACTCCTAATGAACTTTTACAAGGACTCGGGATGCAGGTGAGGGATTCACTTAATCAGTTCTGATTTATTTATTTATTTATTTATTTATTTATTTATTTAAACACTGGTCACAACGTCCTGCGCTCGGCTTATTGTCAGTTCCTGACCCAAATCAGATCCCTTTATTCATCTGTTCCCATGTGTCCACCCTTTACCTTCATTCCAGCGTCTAGTCTTCTTAGGACACAGCTGAGGGTCTGGACTCTGGGGTGGTCAGTCCACTGTTCTGAGAACACCAGCAGCTTCTTTGTTGGAGGTGTCCGGACCCTCCCTTTCTCAGTGGGGAGCATCTCAAACAGCTACACCTCCTTTCGGACCTCCATAGCGCTGAGGTGTCTTCTCACGGTGTGACAAGGATGGACAGAAGCAGCTGTGGCCGTCCTCGGCTCTGACTTTCAGGCAGTGACGTTTCCATGGAAGTGTGTCCCACTCACTTTATTAGAAACACCACCCTTGTGCTTCCACACACTGGCCACTTTATTGGAAACACCTCACCTGTGCTTCCTCTCACTGGCCACTTTATTAGAAACACCTCCCTCCTGCTTCCCCTCACTGGCCACTTTATTAGAAACACCTCCCTCCTGCTTCTCCTCACTGGCCACTTTAGTAGAAACACCTCCCTCCTGCTTCCCCTCACTGGCCACTTTATTAGAAACACCTCCCTCCTGCTTCTCCTCACTGGCCACTTTAGTAGAAACACCTCCCTCCTGCTTCTCCTCACTGGCCACTTTATTAGAAACACCTCCCTCCTGCTTCCCCTCACTGGCCACTTTATTAGAAACACCTCCCTCCTGCTTCTGCTCACTGGCCACTTTATTAGAAACACCTCCCTCCTGCTTCTCCTCACTGGCCACTTTATTAGAAACACCTCCCTCCTGCTTCTGCTCACTGGCCACTTTATTAGAAACATCTCCCTCCTGCTTCCCCTCACTGGCCACTTTATTAGAAACACCTCCCTCCTGCTTCCCCTCACTGGCCACTTTATTAG
>JAMWET010002463.1:62500-75940 GCA_024036415.1 Prochilodus magdalenae
GCCAAGAATAGGTTCCATGTGGTTCCTAAAAGGTGCTGCGTAGTTTCGGTTGCCTAAGGATTGTCCCTGGTTTAGTCGGCTAACCTGCTATGCTTTGGCGTCTCATATGGTTGCTGAGGTATTGCTGGAAGATTTTCGACGGGGGGGCTATTGCATCACATGTCATTGCTCAGGTGGTTGCTAGTTGGTTTGCCATGATGTTCCAGATTTGGTTGCTATAGAGTTGCTAGTGGCTATCATGGTATCTGCATGGTGGGTGCCGGTGGTTTCATTAGTGTTCCAGGTGGTTGCTATGGTGTTGCTAATTGACTGCCACAGTACCTTTGTGGATGCTAGGGTGTTGCTATAGTAGTTGCAAAGGTATTTGTGCTGGTACTGTACAGTGCCTGTTGCTAGGTGCGGTCTGTGGTTATCCCACATGTTTTAAGGGCATAACCTGGGTGCTGATAGTGTCCGATGTGGTTGCTATGGTGGGTTCTGGTTGACCTGAATGTATTCCATGTGGTTCCTAGGGTTGTGCTGCTAGTCCCGGTTATGTACTAAGGGGTTTTCCAGGTTAGTTGCTACTCTGAATGCTTTTTCATCTCAGATGGTTGCTGAGGTAATTGCTAATGTTGCAACTGCCTATTGCATTACATGTACATTGGCTAGGGTGTCTCGCTTATGTCAGGTTGCCATGATGTTCGCAGATGGTTGCCTATAGAGTTGCTAGGTGAGCTGTCCATGGTATCGTATGTGGGTGCTAGGCGTCGTCGTTACGATCTGTTGTACAATGTAGTCCCTGCGTGGTGCAGGCCTCTGGATATGGTGCTGCACTAACATGATGACTCATTGGGGACACCACTGCTCTCTCACTGGATCGTCTGCAATGCCTGGCTGTTGGGTCAAGTCAGGTAGCAAGGCTTGTCCTCGCTTATGTCACATGTGGCGGCCAGCGTGAAACATTCCTGTTCGCTGATTCGTTTTCTGGGTGTTTTGAAACTGTTTCCCACTGCCTAGTTTCTCGGCAGCAGCCGTTCATCATATTAATTTGCACTAATTAAGCTCCCTTGTTTTCGAAGAAATGCCGATTGTGTGAAAGCCGACTTGCGTAATGGTCACCTCAACAATCCCAGCACGGATATGGATTATCCATAACAGACCGGGGGGTGGATATTAATGGCTCCTAGCGGTATCCAGCTAGAAAATAGCTGGGGGTTCTGAAATGCTAAGCACCCTGATTTTTCCCAGCAGCTGAACGAACTGGTGTCCCTTTGCGAGAGAGCAGACCACTCAACGTTTGCAGTTCTCGACCACCCTGCCGGTGGAACGTGGTCCCCCCAAGGCCTCAAATAACATGCAAGCACTTGCCATGCAAACACAGGATCGGGCCCATTGAATAAAAACACTCAATGATCTCAATAGCTCTGCAGTTAATAACCGGCTGCCGGGAGAGCAGATGAGACCCTGGAGCAGCATAAATGATGCAGGGGCGAGAGAATGACCCGCAGACCGGTTTGGAGTAAAACACAGCAGCTCAGGCAGTCGCTCAGGTGGCAGACGGGGGAAGAGAATGATGAGCAGATTCAAAACGGCCTGGAGAACAACCCAGGCTGTACACGAGCTCTACACCAGGCTAGCTAAATACAGGGAGCTCTCCTGCTTTCCAGGCTCCATCTTCTCGGATGCAGGTATGCAGTACCTCACCCAGTTACCCCTTCCCCCCCATGACCTGGTTCTAGAACAAAACGAGCTGTTTCCCCTTTATTGGTGAGGTCCTCATGAATATTTAGATGAGCTCTGCTCTGATTGGCTGGTTTACAGCAAGACACCACCTGTAATGATCACACAGAAGCACCATGTAGAAACAGACTAAATAAAATGCGCCTCTGTGTAAATAAGCTCAGCCCTCTTACTAGTCAGTTAGCTATGCTAGTTAGCTTGGAGCTAATGCTAGTCGCTAACGTTCCCTGCGCTAGCTACTGGCTCCATCTGGACACCAACACACAGTAGATTAAAGTTGATCCTCACTATGGAGCTCTCAGTTTAAGATGATCCGCTCCAACCAGCACACGGATACAATCATACAGCATGGCTGCTACTTACAGGCTGCTGTTGGGGTGGTGGTGCTAATAAAGGTGGAGCTCCTACTCTCTTCAGTCTCTTCAGGGTGAGATGCTGAGCGGAGCTGCTCCATATTGTCCAGAGAGGTTTGGGAATCTGTCCGGAGTGGAATGTGCAGACTGCAGGATTAAAGGTGTTCCGGGATCCTGTTAAAGATGTGGAGCTGGAGTTCCTGTTCTCCAGCTTGTGTTGGGAATTCTCCGTTCCACCTAAAATGGTGCTGCAGGATATTTTGGCACCTGTACCAGCTGCAGTCTTTAAGGTGGACCGGAACGTTGGATTAAGAAGCTGGTGGATAGGAAGAACTTCAGCCTGGGTTAAAGACGAACCATGTACCGTGGACAGTTGGGATCCTCGGGAAGGGAATGAAAAGCTCCGACATCTTATTCCAAACCCGGAACGCTAGATTACTCCACATAGTCCGCCATGTTGGTTCTGTAGCTCCGTTGTTGTGGTGTATGTAAATGTTGGGGGTGTAAATATTAATGAGGCTGTTCGGTAACAGTGTAGGATTTTGGGATCGCCCCGCTTTCCCATCCTCTTTTGGAAATGCAGGAATTGGATGAAGATGGAGCAACAGTGTTTGAGGTTCACAGTATGTGGGTTCTGTGTTCGCAACATGACAATGTAAATACAGTCCTACATTCCATGGCACCTTCAAAGGAAGGAACGTTTCCTCTACAACTTTTTGATCTGGGACATATCCCCAGGTGGTGCACAGGGTGGTGTTGATGGTCAGTCAGATGCGGGAAGGAGTTCTCGGCCTGTAAGATTTGGGTGCCCAGACCGTCGTTATATCCAGCCCCCTTAACTGTTTGTTTATGATTCGTCCCATCGTCTGAGTCCATCCCAGCGTGATTGTCTTCTCCAGGGAATCGGTTCTTCCCCTAATATCATATAGCACGTCCAAGCGAAGGGCTCCAGGTCCGGGTTATGACTGGGGGCGGGGTTGATTTAGTCAGGAATCTATTTCTCGCCGACTTTCAGGCCCATTTCTGCGAACATGGCTTCATTTCAGCGAGATGCTAAGGCCCCTGAGATTGATGAGGCTGTTGTTTTGGTTGGGCAGGAAACATTATTTATGAAAAGTGAGGTTGCCATGGAGAAATATACATCCCAACACACATACATACAAATAAAGCAGGCGATTATAAATATACATGTGGTGGCCTGCACACTGTGTGGTTCAGTTATAGCTTGTTTCATGATCCATGAGGGGCAGCGTGTTGACTGATTGGTTCTCAGTGGGTCATGTTGATGTTCCGGGGATTTCCTCACGTCACACGGCTATGAATGCGCTGCCTGGTGCCACAATTAACAAGCAGCCAGATCTGCACAAACAGCCGCACCCCAAAGGAATCATCCGACAAGTACCAAACTTGGTCTTATCTCTGTACCGGACTGACCCACAGCCACGACTACAGACACTCAGCCAGCAGTGGTGTCCTCCTATCCATGTCTCTCTCCCTCACTCTGTACACACCTCACACCAAACCCTCTCTCCCTCACTCTGTACACACCTCACACCAAACCCTCTCTCCCTCACTCTGTACACACCTCACACCAAACCCTCTCTCCCTCACTCTGTACACACCTCACACCAAACCCTCTCTCACTCACTCTGTACACACCTCACACCAAACCCTCTCTCCCTCACTCTGTACACACCTCACACCAAACCCTCCTCTCACTCACTCTGTACACAGACCCCAAAAACACAAAAAAATCAGTCTGTACACAACCAAACAAACCCTCTACTCGCCCTCACTCTGTACACACCTCACACCAAACCCTCTCTCCCTCACTCTGTACACACCTCACACCAAACCCTCTCTCACTCACTCTGTACACACCTCACACCAAACCCTCTCTCCCTCACTCTGTACACACCTCACACCAAACCCTCTCTCACTCACTCTGTTTACACCTCACACCAAACCCTCTCCTAGTTCCCTCTTCATGCTCTGTAACACACCTCACACACCAAACCCTCTCTCCCTCACTCTGTACACACCTCACACCAAAAAAACCCGCTCTCCCTCACTCTGTACACCACACCTCACACCAAACCCGCTCTCACTCACTCTGTACACACCTCACACCAAACCCGCTCTCACTCAATCTCTACAACACCTCACACCAAACCTTCCCTCACTCACTCTGTACACACTCACACACCAAACCCGCTCTCACTCACTCTGTACACACTCTCACACCAAACCCTCCTCTCACTCACTCTGTAAACACCTCACCCCACAAACCCTCTCACACTCACTCTTTACACACCACACCAAAACCCCTCTCCCTCACTCTGTACACACCTCACACCAAAACCCCGCTCTCACTCACACTCTGTACACACCGCACACCAAAAACCCTCTCTCCACTCACTCTGTACACACCTCAACACACCAAACCCTCTCTCACTCACTCTGTACACACCTCACACCAAACCCGCTCTCACTCACTCTGTACACAACCTCACACCAAACCCGCTCCTCACTCACTCTGTACACACCTCACACCAAAACCCTCTCTCCCTCACTCTGTACACCTGTACACACCTCACACCAAAACCGCTCTCCCTCACTCTGTACACACCTCACACCAACCCTCTCTCCCTCACTCTGTACACACCTCACACCAAACCCTCTCTCACTCACTCTGTACACACCTCACACCAAACCCTCTCTCACTCACTCTGTACACACCTCACACCAAACCCGCTCTCCCTCACTCTCTACACACACCTCACACCAAACCCTCTCTCACTCACTCTGTACACACCTCACACCAAAACCCTTCTCCCCTCACTCTGTACACACCTCACACCAAACCCGCTCTCACTCACTCTGTACACACCTCACACCAAACCCGCTCTCTCACTCACTCTGTACACACCTCACACAAAACCCGCTCTCACTTACTCTGTACACACCTCACACCAAACCCGCTCTCACTCACTCTGTACACACCTCACACCAAACCCTCTATCCATCACTCTGTTCACACCTCAAACCAAAACCTCGCTCTCTCCATCTGTACACACCTCACACCAAACCCTCTCTCACTCACTCTGTACACACCTCACACCAAACCCTCTCTCCCACACTCTGTACACACCACACACCAAACCCTCTCCCTCACTCTGTACACACCTCACACCAAACCCTCTCTCCCTCACTCTGTACACACCTCACACCAAACCCTCTCTCTCTCACTCTGTACACACCTCACACCAAACCCTCTCTCCCTCACTCTGTACACACCTCACAGACCAAACCCTCTCTCCCTCACGGTTTACACACCTCACACAAACCCCTCTCCCTCACTCTGTACACACCTCACACCAAACCCTCTCTCCCTCACTCTGTACACACCTCACACCAAACCCTCTCTCACTCGCTCTGTACACACCTACACCCAAACCCTCTCTCACCTCACTCTGTACACAACCTCACACCAAACCCGCTCTCACTCACTCTGTACACACCTCACACCAAACCCTCTCTCACTCACTCTGTACACACCTCACACCAAACCCTGTCTCACTCACTCTGTACACACCTCACACCAAACCCTCTCTCACTCACTCTGTACACACCTCACACCAAACCCTCTCTCACTCACTCTGTACACACCTCACACCAAACCCTCTCTCACTCACTCTGTACACACCTCACACCAAACCCTCTCACCAACACTCACAACACACCTCACACCAAACCCTCTCTCCCTCACTCTGTACACACCTCACACCAAACCCTCTCTCCCTCACTCTGTACACACCTCACACCAAACCCTCTCTCACTCACTCTGTTTACACCTCACACTCTCAGTGGAAGAATTCAAAGTGGCGTCTTCGTTGGCGCTGGTGGCACTGGTGGTGCCGGTGGCGTTTGTATGCACAGTGGTATGGTGTTCACTAAGCTGATTTACAGGTTCAGACGAAGAGGCCTTCAGACTGAGAGAATGAGAGGAGGGGCGATTTATATATGTGACAGAAGGAACGGAATGACAAGTCGGAGATGGAGGTGACACACAGGAGAGGACAAGAGAAATGAGCGTGGTGGGAATGCCTGTATACTGACAGGGGAATATGGAACAGACGTTCCGATGGCTGCCGTGGGGGCCGGCGTGGACTTACTACCCAAAGACACACCCCTGTTATTAAGGGGGGCAGTCTGGGGCCCGGAGGTTAGGGAACAATCCCTGTGAGCACAAAGCAGGAGGTGTAGTTGAGCAAGGCACTGAAGTGCCAGCTGGGTGCCATGGATAGGGCTGCCCATCACTCCAGGCAAGTGGGCTCACTATCCCTTAGAGTGTGTGTTAGTGTTTCACTGCACAGGTGGGTTAAATACGGAGGACCAGTTCCCCAGTGTGCAAGCGCCAACAGCCAAAGCTCTCAATTCATTACGTGCTGCCTTTACATTTCATCTTAAGGTTAGGACTAGGACTGAGTTAAAGTTGGGGTAAAGATTAGGTTTAGGTTTAGGTTTTGGGTTGAGGTTAGGGTTAGGATGGATTTGAAGTTGGGATTAGGGTTGGGGTTAGGATTAGGGTTTGTGTTGAGGAACAGGTTAGAGTTAGCTGTAGGCTTTGGGTTGAGGTTGGAGTTAGGATTAGGTTGTAGGTTGAGATTAAGGCTAGTTTTGGGTTGAAGTTAGGGTTAGGATGGATTTGAAGTTGGGATTAGGGTTGGGGTTAGGATTAGGGTTTGTGTTGAGGTACAGGTTAGAGTTAGGTTTAATCTCTGGGTTGAGGTTGGAGTTAGGATTAGGTTTTAGGTTGAGATTAAGGCTAGTTTTGGGTTGAAGTTAGGGTTTAGGATGGATTTGAATTTGGGATTAGGGTTGGGGTTAGGAATAGGGTTTGTGTTTAGGTAAGGGTTAGAGTTGGGATTACGCTTTGGGTTAAGATTAAGGTTAGGGTTATGATTAGGTTTTGGGTTGAGGTTAGGGTTAATACTGGGTTGTCGGTTGAGGTTAGGTTTAGCATTGTGTTGAAGTTGGGTTTGGGATTAGGATTAGGGTATGGGTTGAGTTTGGAGTTAGAGTTAGTAGAGGGTTGAAGTTGGAGTTAGGATTAGGCTTTGAGTTTAAGTTAGGTTTAGAGTTAGGATTAGACTTTGTGTTAAGATTAGGCTTAGGGTTTTGATTAGGTTTTGGTTTAAGGTTAGGGTTAATACTGGGTTGTGGGTTGAGGTTAGGTTTAGGAGTGGGTTGAAGTTGGGGTTGGGTTTGGGAGTTAAGAGTATGCTTTGAGTTTAGGTTAGGGTTAGAGTTAGGATTAGACTTTGGGTTAAGGTTAGGGTTAGGATTAGATTTTGAGTCAAGGTTAGGGTTAGGTTTGAGTCGAAGTTGGGATTAGGGTTGGGGATGGGATTTAGGCTTTAGGTTGAGGTTAGGGTTGAGTTGAATTTGCGATTAGGGTTAGAGTTAGCATTAGGTTTTGGGATTGAGGTAAGGGTTAGGATTGGGTTGAAGTTGGGATTAGGGTTGGGGTTAGGATTAAGTTTTAGGATGAGGTAAGGGTTAGAGTTAGGTTAAGGCTTTGGGATTGAGGTAAGGCTTAGGGTTTTGTTTAGGTTTTGGTTTGAGGTTAGGGTTAATACTGGGTTGTGGGTTGAGGTTAGGTTTAGGAGTGGGTTAAAGTTGGGGTTGGGATTGGGAGTTAAGAGTATGCTTTGAGTTTAATTTAGGGTTAGAGTTAGGATTAGGCTTTTGTTTAAGGTTAGTGTTAGGATTAGGTTTTGAGTCAAGGTTGGGGTTAGGTTTGAGTTAAAGGGTTGGGGATGGGATTAGGCTTTAGGTTGAGGTTAGGGTTAGGATAGAGTTGAGTTTTGAGATTAGGGTTAGAGTTAGCATTAGGTTTTAGGATTGAGGTTAGGGTTAGGATTGAGATGAAGTTGGGATTGGTTTGGAAAGTTCGGAAATACCGGATACTGCTACTACTCACAGCCGATGCGTGTTGCCGCAGTGACCGTGAGAACAGGTCTATAGGGGTAGTAAAGGTGGGATAGCATAAGGGATCATCAGCCCTACTTCATGGAATAACAGTCTGTTTTCAGACTCAACAAGCGCTGCCATCAATTGCGGATTGACAGTTCAAGGGCTTTAAAGGGGGACTGACCATCCACGGCTTCAAATGCAGCCTCTATGCGGGTGCACTTGCTTCTGAACACCACTTGACACTTAAGTTAATCCAATTATATTCAGATCACGATCAAACAGAGATAAGCTCAACAGAGACCTCAGTAGAGCACGCTGTAGAACCGCAGTGACCCCGGTGCTGAAATCTGTCCACTTCATCCGCGGCTATCAGCTTCTCTCTAATGATGCTAAGAAAGCATCTCATCCATGACAAGGTTCCCACGTCCCACCGCGTCTCTTTACGCTCTCACAGGCCACTGATTTCTCCACATCAGCGTTTTTCTAAAAGCCCAGAAAGCCTCCAATCAGGATCGCCAGCACACCTGCTGCCAGTGGTGTTCACTTCCCAGCTCAGAAGCAGTGTCCAGCATCACTGTGGCGGTATCGTTTTGAGACTTTGGCCGAGTATACAATGCAAACTTTGCTGTCAAAAGTTCTGAGACAATTATTGATCGGCAGCAGACGTGCGGCAGGTGTCATCAGAGGTCACTCGGAGGCTTCGCCCTGCTAAACCGATAAACAGCAGATTGGATCTCCCGGTTTTCATTCACAAGGCCCTGGACAATCTACCGGGCAATCCATCAGTCCCAGTGGCAGAGTGACGGCTGACTCTTCGCCACCACCGGCCACCCTCACCCCGCCTGAACCCACAACACACTCAGACGCTTCGTTGCAGATCCATTCATAACTGTCAGAAGCCGAACGAGAGACGTTATAGAAACCCCCCCTTTCCCACCTTTCCCTCCAATTCCACTCCCAATTCCTCAAAACCTGCTTTGTGTCACAGAGAACTCTACAATGGAGCTGAACAGTCACCACACACTCTCACAGCATTACCTCTGGTCTGGAGTGGTGAACACAGTCCGTGATTCATAGATAGATAGATAGATAGATAGATAGATAGATAGATAGATAAACAGATAAATATGTGTTTGATCGACAATAGGGTTAACATTATGTTTTGGGTTGAAGTTGGGGTTAGGGTTTAGCTTTTGGGATGAGGGTTGGGTTAGGTTTAATTTTGGGTTTAGGGTTTGGTTAGGTTTAGGGTTGAGTGTGTTAGGCTTAGGTTTTGGGTTAAGGTTTGGGTAAGGTTTAGGTTTTGGGTTAAGGTTAGGGTTAGATTTAGGTTTTGTGTTGTGGTTTAAGTTAGGTTTAGGTTTTGGGTTGAGGTTTGGGTTAGGGTAAGGCTTTGGGTTGTGGTTTAAGTTAGGGTTAGGTTAGGTTTGGGGTTGAAGTTAGCTTTAAGGTTAGGGTTAGATTTTGGGTTAGGGTTAGGTTTAGGTTTTGGGTTGCGGTCTGGGTTAGGTTTAGGTTTTGGGTTGCGGTTTGGGTTGGGTTAGGTTTTGGGTTGAGGTTTGAGTTAGGGTTAGGTTTAGGTTTTAGGTTGCGGTTTGGGTTAGGGTTAGGTTTTGGGTTGCGGTTTGGGTTAGGGTTAGGTTTAGGTTTTAGGTTGCGGTTTGGGTTAGGGTTACGTTTAGATTTTGGGATGAAGCTTGGGTTAGGTTTAGGATTAGGGTTAGGTTTATGTTTTCGGTTAATGTTAGTATTAGGTTTAGGTTTTGGGTTGTGGTTTGAGTTAGGGTTAGGTTTAGGTTTTGGGTTGCGGTTTGGGTTAGAGTTAGGTTTAGGTTTTGGGATGAAGCTTGGGTTAGGTTTAGGATTAGGGTTAGGGTTGAGGTTTGGGTTCGGATAAAGGTTACTTCTTAATTTAACATATGAAAGACGTATCTACTAAGTGATGCATCAACAGTACATCCTCAAGATTCCTATTCCGTGTATTCTGGTTCATCAGCACTGCTACTTCACTGATACTGCATACACGGTTTATTAATCATCTACAAATAAAGTGTTTTCCAGTTTAGAGTTTTTGACCTGCAAACACCAACTGCTCTCCACAGCATGTAGAAATTCAGACAGGGGGAACTCATGTACATTAACCTCTGTCGTAAGCCTCTGATATCACCTTCTTCCTAATGAATGTGAATGGGTTTAGCACTGTAAGTCACTGAAATCTGAGAAACACAACATGTTCATCCAGAGCCAACTTTTGATGGACAGTGTATAACCAAAAACGGGAATTCTAATTGTTTCAGAGCGTCAGGTGTTTAAATGGTGTTTTGTTCAGTTGAGCTCGAGAGTGATATGTACAGTTTTGCTTGTAGCTCGTGACGGATGTGCACACTGTCGGTGTGGGGGCAACGTTGAATGATTGAAAACACAATGGAGTCCGACAGCACCCGACGCCACTGAGCTTGTGACAAACTGTTCAGCAAACGAATTGTCATTTAGGCTTTTTTCACAGCTGCGAGCCGAGCAGCGGTACGAACCACACGAGCATCTCAGATCACCGAGGACAAATTCAGACACTGTAACCGCAATAGGACGTGTAAATTACAGAGCGCGTGGCCGGCGCACTGTGAACCAGGTTGCAAAGCCAAAACATCCAAACCTACATTTTGGGTGAGCAGCGGTTATTTGGGCCTTCGGGGCTGGTCAGATCCTTTGTGGTTGATGAAATGTATCTTCATGAAGGAATGACCTCTTTGAACAGAGGCACCTCCTACTTTCATCTTGCTCTCATAACATGACATTTACAGCATTTAGCTGGAGCTCGTATCCAGAGCGACTTACAATGGTGGTTCATATTACGGGGGCAGTGTTTGGGGTGTTAGGATCTTGCCGCAAGGACTCTTTATTGGTGTAGTCACAGCGTAGTCACCCAGACAGGGATTCGAACCCCAGGTCTCGCACTGTGTTGGTTTAGCTCCCTGGTGGAGGTCAGTGGTGTTTATTCGCTGAGCTCCTACCAAACAACCCAACAACCAACCAACCAACCAAATGACATCCTCTCCCAACAATCTTGATTCACTACAACTCTCTCTCTCTCTCTCTATCTATCATATAGGTAGAATTTCCTCACCCTAAGTTCGAACAGAATTTCATTCAGTATTCAGATTACTGTGGTAATAACTTGAGGCTCCTACAGATGGCGCTGCCACCGAGGACTGATGTGGCTAAATGTTACCAGCAGTGGCTAAAATCCGCAGTCCACAGGGAATTCTCTCAGAAATATGTAGCCAGGGGAATGCATCCAACAAATTCTGAATCTGAAACAACTGTGCAAATCTTAGATGTAAGAGTGTCTGAAACACTGAGGTGGCTACATCCAGTAAATTGTCCAGTACATGCCCAGTCCAGTCCGAACTGTTATTGGTGCTGGTGTAGGTGTCACAGGTTATTAGGTATTATTCTTCTTCATGGTCAAAATTTACGTCCACGTTTTTATTCTGCAGTTTGACATATCAACACTCATCCAACTCCGGAATGTTTTGGTCTGATTGGGACACGATGTACAGCCTTTGTAAAAACATTCCCGAAGTCACTCAATGGCTAGCTAGTTTTAGCCAGCATGCTAACTCGGCCATGAATGGCAAGCTGTAAGGTTCCATACAAATCCTCCTGCTCGACGCTGCTTCCATGTGGAATGTTCATCCCGAAAAAACTAACCACAGTGAACGATTATGTCATTAACAGAATGGTAAAGATTTTTTTTTGTTGTTTTTCCCAATTTTGGCTTTTTTAAAGAATGGGGTTTGCCACAGTTACGTACGTCAACAGAGATTCCGGGTCAAGGAGGCATAGGTAAGATGGGCAGATGGGTTCTTTGGAGGACGTGTGCAATACAGTGTGCACCGAATAATGACAGTACATACTTCTTTAATGGCTGAGCCGTACTTACTAGATCGAATTCAGTATGCCATTTCGGACACAGCCCATGTCCCAGAGTTCATAACCCAATGATGTCACGGTCACATGACCCGACTGTCCGATCACACCTCATTTTCTCGATTGATTATCAGACACCTCCATCTCATTTCACTACTGGCATATAAATCCATCAGACACACAAACCAGTTAGCATACAGAGAGCTATCTTCTCTGGTTCTCTTTGGTTCTGAGTCTCGCTCTCTCGGTTCTCCCCGTTAATCTGGTTGCTGGTTTGTTTTGCCCTTCTGGTATTACATTCCCCATTTGTTTACTGGTCATACGCTTTTGTCTTACTCCCTCAGTTGACTTTTAGATTGGCGTGCTTCGATCTAAGTTTGGTCATCCTGACAGCTTTCAATGCTAGCTAGCTGTCCTGGACCTTGTTTGTGCCCACACGCCAATCTCGAACACACCCACAAGAGCCAGACTTGGTGTGAAGGTAGGGTTGGCGTTTGTTGAGCCACTGTCGTGGTTGGTTTTCCCTGGCTCTCGGTTCTCCCCTCTTTCTAACAGTGCCACTAATCAGGGAGCTCCCACGCCTCCTTTCAGATACCCCTGTAGGAAATACATGGGTGTAATGTCTTTGTCCGTTTGGACTGTTTGTCCTTCCAGACAGGGAATAGAAATGTGGGCACACATCCTAAAGTTTTGACTGGGTGTGAACCACAGCTGTTTGGCTCTCCTCGGAGACGTCGCTTTCTGCTGTGCTCAGGAAATCGCACCTTTACGAGAGAATAACTCTTTGAACGAAGGTACCGCGTACTCTTAGAAGCAACCCCGCACTTTCAGCTCGTCTCTTCTCCGGAGTTTCCGTGTTCTCAAAACTTTCTGCAGGAGAACGCCAGAGAGTTAGCCCATTACGTAATATGTTAAACACGCACACTCCCTTCATCTCGGCCGATGTTTGCGGTAGTGACGCCAGTTCTTACACTTCAAAGGGAATCTCTGAGGAAAGGGCCCGGCGTGTTAATGAAAGAGCGAGCGGACGCTTCAACCTCGCCGAATTCTCTGACTGGAAGAATTCTGTGGATAGGAGACCACAAACGGCAAAATTATGATTTCCAATATATTTGTGGTATGTAGTGAACAGCTTCCGGTTTCCATCACCAACTCCAATGCGTGCTCATTCACCCAGTCCAATCATATCATTTATCCATTCCATCTTCTGAGCCACGCCCAGTGGGGGTAGGGGCAGAAAGCGGCCATGGGACATGGCCACTGGTTCCATCAACAGGGCGAATACACACTATCACACCTAGCGGGATGGTTTGCTCATATCCAGGGAAAACGGCACGGATCGATTAATGGAGATACGAAGATGTAGAAGATTTTTTTTTTCTCCAGCAGACCACTGGGTGTCTCCATTGTTGCCTTCTCCTGCCCCAGTACAAACATGTATGTCATCACAGTTTAT
>JAMWET010002464.1:0-2500 GCA_024036415.1 Prochilodus magdalenae
GGTCAGGGCGAGGCCCCAACCTGCAAAGGCTGATCTGGGAACAGCAATAAGAGGCAGTTGGAGACGGCTTGATGAAGAATGCTGCTTGCCATTACTGAAGTCCTGCCTCAGAGAACTCAAGCTGTTGGAAAAGCCAGAGGTGGTACAACAAAGCTCTGCACGCGTGACAAAAAACGAAACAACTGAAAGATCTTTCTCTAAGAGTGATGATTCCGTGATTTTTGCCAGGGGTTGTAATATTACATGAGGCGTGTGTAAAAGTAATAGCACATTTTATGTTTTACTGAATACGAAGTTGTGCTCTAAAAGCAGAGCGTCTGGGTTTTGTGTTCTCTGTAGAGGATGTTACCTTCTATCTTTTTAATGATTGCTTCAGAATTGATCAAAGTACAAGTCACACAGCAAGTATAGTCTCCAGAAACATTTTCACAGTCGCACCTCCTGAATGGGTCTAACAGCCTCATACAATAACAGGATTTCCCCAAGCGCTAACGCGGTCGTAGCCCATTCCGGTATAGTTACTGGTTTAGCCTTATTTAGTTAACTTGCTTTGCCAAATCAACAGAACCTGTAACTTGACAGGGGTGATCAGTCCGTCCCAGGCAACCGTATGTATATACATCCAAAATAAGATCTGATCTGATCTCCAGATCAGATATCGTATTAGATCTGTGTATTTAGAAAATCACTAATGACCTCCAGAAGCCTGTTTTTAGAACCATGCCCGCTGTGCGTTTCACCCCAGCCACCGCTTGCCAGTCTCTCTGTAGGTCATCTTAAGGGACATTGGAATGAGGTGGCGCTCATCACGGTCAGTAGAGAGTGGGTTTGGCCCTCTGCCAGTCTGAAGCTGTGTTGTCCTGTGTGTTTGCTGCTTGACCTTGTTCTTATGAACCAGATGCTCACTGTATCTGCCAGTGAAGCTAGAACCCAACCTTCGGTTCCTCATAAGAACCTGCTGTACATGTGGAGATGCTGATTTAGGAAGAAACTGAAGTGGGCTCTGATTTATTTCCAGAGCTGTATATTCTTGTCATTGTTTACTTATAGTTGTAGCACAGTGTTAAACTAACCCCGTCATCTGGACTCTGTACTTTAGCCTGGTCAGCTCTCCGTCAGAGATTTCTCTTCTCTTCAGAATGGTTCACCAGGAGGAGGATTAAAAATAAGTAAGTCATGTGACTTTTGTAGCCTATAAAGTTAAAGTTACATTGATGGCAGTGATGATGTATGTAATCTACTAAAATCTGTTTACCTACGACGAAAGAGACAGTGCTGCAGCTTACCCTGCGCTCAGCTGTGCCAGGGAAAAGACAAAAGTGTGGAGCTGAATCATTATGGGCTTTAGCCCAGCTGGTCTGTTCAGGTTCCCTCAGCAGTGTTCTTTTATCTTCCTCCTGATTTTCTGCTCGGCTCTTTGAGACCATCTGAAGCCAGTTAGCCCATCAGACCAGGTTACAGCAGACTGTGTCTGTAGAGCTGCGGGACAGGGGGGGGGGGGGGACCTTCAGGGCTTTCCTGGAAAATTCCGATTACTTCTCTCCGACTGTACCTGCCGCCACCCTGGCTAATGGATTTTGTTTTAAAGTGGTGTGTGAAATGCCAACGTGTCTCCGCTGCTTGGGTTCATGCACACGAATGGGCTTTCTGCTCTGCTGCGCTGACTCTTCCTTCATTAACCAAGTGGTTTCTAGTGCAGGACCGTGTCACGTCCTCAGGAGGGATGAGATTTCATCCATCCAGTTACAGCTCCTGAGGCTAACCAGCACGGGCTTCATTCAGACTCCTGCGTCTTTTAGTGCCGATCATGACTGAAATAGTAACAATTAAATTTCTGATGAATGTGCTGATAAAATACCAGTCTTTTGGTTATTAGGTTTAGATACACCCACCTGGTATAGCTGGGATGCTTTAAACTAAAATTTCATAAAAATTTCAATAATAGATTTTTAATTTATTTTAGAAAAAAAGGGTTTACCTATTTTCTTTATTCTGTTACAAAATTAATAGAAATGAGTATTCATTATCATTGTTTTAAACCCTTCCACCTTTTACAGTGTACTGTCGTGTGTGTGTATATATGTATATGTGTGTGTGTGTATATATATAATATATATATATATATATATATATATATATATATATATATATATATATATACACGAAAGTTTGGGCAGCGTTGCTAATTTTCCTGATGTACCTTTATAAAGCATTGATTGTTTGGATAAAAATATTCCGTTAAATATATCATATAGGGGACAAACACAGTGATAGTTGAGAAGTGAAATGAAGTTTATATGATTTACAGAAAGTGTGCAATAATTAAACAAAAGTAGGCAGGTGCATAAATTTGGGCACTAACCCTAACCCTAGGAAAAAGAACACAGCACTCCAAGATAAACACCTGCTACCTCCAGTACAATTTGGTGGTGGTTCCATCATGCTGTGGGGCTGTGGGGCCAGTACAGGGACTGGGAATCTTGTTAAAGTTGAGGGACGC